>JAHZNE010001148.1:0-10963 GCA_027744055.1 Callyntrura sp. NNG-2020 | reverse complement strand
ATATGCACGCATACACTATACATAATTAACCGCAAAATATAGCGTTTTCATTTTTCCAAATGATCCAAGTGGACAAGTGCCATAATCAATTTGCTACTGCAAACAAAAATTTTGTTGTACTCTCTCCTATTCAAAGATACTTAACACTTTACTTTCTACCTAAGTTATTTCTGTTAAATTAAACATTTTAATTATAATTATTGTTAGGTTGGTGATAAAGTGGCGGATTCAAACAGTTTCCCACACGGGGATTTGATCTCGCGATACCACTATTTTGACTATTTTGAATTTGTCAAGGTTGCTGCCTTAACCACCATGCCAACAGAACACATGTTATGGCGCGCAAAAACAACTTCAATTTGAGCTTATTTTGCTGCTCGTCAATCGCCAATCTATCAATAATTTGCATATATATATATACGTACATAATACGTACTGACGTACTGTGGGATTGAAATAAAATTGGAACAATAAGAACAAATTGTTCCACAAGAACAAACAAGAAAAAACAATTCTTAATTTCCGATGGAACAATTGGAACTAAGAACAATATTGTTCCACAGTGGAACAGAACAAAACAAACAGTACATATTTTTCTTAAAAAAGATGGAACAAGAACAGAACAAAAGAACAATATCAGCAACACTGTTCACCAGTCGAGCATACATCACACCAGAAACGATTTATCCGCTTTCTACCCACCCGCTTTCGTAATCCCTTCGGGGCACTTAATAAAAAGAAAACGTCAAAGGATCCAAATGCCATCTGATTAATATCCTGAGAAAATAGTACTACTACTAAGTTTATTTTGTTTCATCTGAACCAAATATACACATACGTAGCGTTCGCTGTACTTACGGGCCGTAACTTACGTAAGTTACGGCAAATTCAAACAGTATGGAGCTTCCAAATTCATTAGAGTAACATACTATATGATTACGTACAAAATACTACTTTCTTTACTGCGATTAAGTTACTTTCTCTGAACATTAATACTGATGCAGGAGTTTATCTATTGAAGTCTTATAAGATGTCCTATTTTCCCGACATTGGACATAAGTATGCTCATGACATCTTTGTATTTAACATATCACCTACCTATAACATTTAAATAGACTTATGTATATTCTGCCTCTGGGTCAGATTTCATAAAAGCTTTACGCTGCAGTTGCTACAATAACTTATATGTAAGATCCTTTAACAAGTCGTCAACATAACATTGAATAATACAAACTATAAACATGCAGCAAGCCCAAAAATTGTACTTTTATGAGACCTACCCTAGAATTTTGTAAGTATATACTTCAAGCTAAAATCCAATATAAAGTAGCATCATCGTCATCATTCATCCTGTTGCGAAACATCCACACGCGCTCACGTACATGAACTCAATAGGGTAACCTACTACAAGGTATGATTACGACTACAAAAACCTTTCCGCTAGGCAAGGTAAACCAAAGTCGGCATGTATTTATAAAGATCTTCGTAAAATTACAAGTCGTGCATGTCAATTCAAAAATTAAATTTACGGGGAATAGGAATGCCTTATAATATGAACTGTCTACATCTTGTGGGGCACAGATGAGATGAACCACAAATTGTGCTGGCCATGTTAGTTTGCTCGAGAGAAATCGAATATACGGATTTCCATATTTCAATCTAATGCAATATCATACATGAATTTGCAAGCCGAATGAACCATAGAACACAATGGGGGAATAGTTTGAACGACTTTATTTTAGCAACGTTCACAGTGTTTCCTCTGATGTAAAAAGGTACAAGTATTTCAAATCTGAAAAGGATTTTTCAACATGCTGTTCCCGGTTCACTTTACAAATGCTGACGAGAGAAAGACGGTGTAACACACGGTGTAACATTATGTGAAACGACTTATGCTAGATTCAAACATTAAACTGGATATAGTTATTTCCTTGACTGGATGACCACGTCTATGTAACGCACGGAGAAAGAAATGTTATTAGATTTGATGCCGTCTGACGTACAACTTTTATGCCAATGCTTCATATTATACCGTATAAGCGGATTGTTTGAACCCCCCAAAGGTTTTCCCCCTATAAGGTTGTAAATATATCGAGTATGACGTATAACGCAATGCCTACCAGAAGAATTATAAATATCATATAGAAACTATTGCTGGATCAGGTAAAATCTTTGCCAACTGGTGACCAAATATCGTTCTAATGTTCGTGTCTACCTGTGCTTGTGCATTACTTGACATAACATCAATTCAATAAATATGTGTACAACATTTCATTATTTTAAAAGAATAAGTCTAAACTCAATAAAAATAACAAGTAAACACGACGTGGTACAGAGCAGCTACCACATCCTGTATTTTTTCGGTTATATCGAACCAGAGAACAAACAAAAGTTCTTATAAAGACGGTGAACCTAAATAAAGTTAACGGAAGAACTTACAACAATATAGTTGACACAAAATGAAAATGTAGCCCTTTTCGGTTTTTCTTTCTTGTTGTTTCGTCGCCCATTTCATTTTCGTCTTCTCAGATGAACCAAAAGTTCTACGAAGCATGTGTTCAAGTCATGTAAGTTTGTATTTGTCAACAAAGCGAAGTCCAGATTTGTCCACCATCACTATCTCTGCGACAGCGTTTTTTTGGAGAAATTGAGCTGTTTCAATTTTACAGCCACGACAAGAATTCTCTCTTTTGTAAAATACGCAAAATGAGAAAAAATCGCTCAAGTGAAAGTGTCCACCTTTCACTCCAAACACCAGTGACAAGATAGACAGTTATATGAAAGTGTATACCTAGATTGCGACCCTTAGAAGATTTTCTCATTCTTCGTAGAACAAAGTCTTAGCACTCACAATCAGTCAAACGAATAAAACAAGAGTTCTTTTCTTTTTACATGGACATCACCCAAGAACAACACGCCGTGTGTCACATCCGCATAGATATTCGTGGCAAACAAAAAAATGTTCTTTCACCACACATTTCGTGCTACTACCAGTGCAGTGGAGCAGTGACAGTATTTGATATGAAAACAGATACGATTCATACGTGATGTATAGCTGATCATTACCCATTTTAACTATCACAAAATATTCAACCTAGCTTTCACTTTTTTTTTATTTCTCAACCCTAGAATCCCTAAAATACAATAAAACGAAAACTTTGATTACTTTAGTAAAACACGTCCCCCTATTCATTCAACAATGCTTTTTTGCCTTCTCAGATAAAGTCTAATAACAGTAGCCATCTACAAAACAAACAATTATACATAGTGGTTTTGTTGTTCCTCAAAATGAAGGAGTGTATTGTTGCGAGAGTACACTCACCTTATTTTCTGTCTCCTCGGGCATTTCTCCCCAACTCATTTTAAAGGAATAAGAAAGAATCTTCACTTTATTCTTGGAATCAGTTTGTTTCTTAAGATCACGACCCTTTGCTCTTCGCTTTCTCTGCGTTTTCCTATTTAATGCGGCAGAAGCGATAAAAAAAGCCCTGACCAAACATTTTACTCACTGAGCTACTCCAAAATCCCTTCTATTCCTCCTGTTGGTCACGGAAGCATTACTACTGAACAAAAATAGTTCCTTGAGCTACACAGCAAACCTCTAGCTTTACGTTTACATGCATGGAATAAGTTAGCTCGGCCTCTTAACGAACAAGCATCATCTTCGTCATCTCAAATAGTTTCTTTCTGGCCGTCATAATAATTTAAGTACTTTCCTGTACTTCCTTTTCCTCTCTTTACTCTTTTTCTCTCTGACTAACAGGCCTTTTCCACTTGATGAATTTTTGTCGCTACTAGATCGTCGGGTAACCCAAAAGACTGTAATGAGAATGCCACAATAATCGTAAATCTTCATGGTTAGACTTTGGATGGTTTTAAGCACATATAAAGCTGATCCTACGCTACCCCAGCACATGACTGTAAATACAATGAGCCACAAAACAAAACCGCACTAAACATCAGCACCCTTACAGCTAACCTTATCTGAACACCATGTAGCTTACATTTTTATAGCTATCTATTCATGTTTGAATAGCTGTGTTCTTTTTGTTGAAGACTTCCTTGAATTGCGTATGTACGACTTTTCGGTACACACATATTGCATATAATACGACCCACCAGTAGGCATATGTAGTGACGTAGTACAAAATAAATAGTTTTAGTTTTAAGATTGTAAAGTTCAGTCACGTTATACACTTTCAACATTTTTGAATAGATGAATTGATTGTGTTTTCAGAAACAGGCAAGAGATACAGAAGTTTACCTTTTTTAATTATAAAAGCGTCTACTTTTTCTCTTGAAATGTTAGAAATTAATATTCTTCTTGTGTATTCATCTACTACGGTTCTAGGTGGGAAAGGTAGAGATGAATACAAAAACGGCGAAATACACAAGACACAAAAGTTTAAAAACGACGAACTTTAAGTTAATTAAATGTACAATTTGAACGAATATGAAGTTCTCCCTTAGGAAGATTAGTTCACCGAGAAGTATATTAGATACAAAATTATCGCTTGGTGTAAGGTTATGTCACCAGAGAATCATCATTTAGACTTGAACAAGTGTCGATTAACAGGAGACGAAAATAAAGTGCAGCTTGATTGTTGAATAACGGTATACATAAATATAACATGTGTATATATTGGGTACAATTAAATTTGATGTTTCGTTGTGTCTGTTCAATTATCCTGGTAATTGTTGCAATATACATTTATAATAATATTGCAGCAGTTGTTTATAAATTTTACCATTTTTGTAGTTTGCCTTTTCATTTTTTGACCAAAATGTCTTTGACATTTAATGGGTTTCCTAATAAAAGTCGGCTTCTCCACCAGCTACGAGCTACGATGATATTTGAATTTTGCTCAACACTGTATTTACAAATACGTCAAAAACATGCTTCCCACGTTGTCGATTTCCATGAACGCCGAACACATCGCTTATACTTTCATAGTACGTCCTATAACCTTGTTTGCTTTTGGTTTATTGTACGAGATGTTATGAAACATAAGAAACGTGCGAGAAACATTCTCCGCCCCAAATATTTACTATTTTCGTTTTTCTATTTTTTGACCGATAGGAAGATACTTCGTGCTTAGGATTGATGTATGCTTTTGTTCGAACCTTTAAGCTTTTATTTTCCCCGGTGAAAGTATGACGGAAGAAGATTGATTGAAAAACACATGTTTTGAGTTTACCACTATAGAAATTCAGACGTAAGCATTTATGAAATGGAATAAATATATATTTGACTAATATCTGTATACCCATATAGGAGCAGCCTCATTTATTTTGTTTCACAAAGTTTGCATGGAATAAAAAGCAACTTCCACAACCCCATTTTGAAACATTCACTGAATTTGTATAATTATCTAATGTAACTGTTTATTCCAAATCGTTCAAAAATATATTATAGTAACTCCAAAGATGAGGCAAACTAGTAGTCATGTATTTACATCTACCTACACAATTCTTTCAATCGTAATGCTCCATCTCTGAAATTTTATGCTCTGTTGGATTTTATCTAATCTTCATACAGAGTATTCTTAGTAGCTTTCTAATCTGATTTTGATGTTGCCTGTCAAATATGCCAAACAAAATTCCATGAATTGTGTTAGTTCAAAAAGTAACGTGATACATGGATAAATATCAGAGTATAAATGTATGTATGCTTCTGCTACGATTTTACGAAAAGATGAAACTTTTTTGACAGTAGATTCATGGTAAGTATGTCTGAATAATGCATTCTTCTTAGTACAGCAATTTACAACAAAAAAATATAAAAATTTCTATTTTATAAAGTTCATGGAGTGTCATGTAGCAATTTCTTCTCTATTGTAAGTGCATTTCGGATAGCTTGTATTGGTATATGGAAAAGTTTAAAAGGCGTATCACACGTATAGGAATAGTTGACTATCTTGCACGTGTTTAATTCATGTGTTTATATTAATACTTCCCTAATAAACGTCGCTTTTCTTGACATGCCAAGCATTCTTCACCATATGAAGATTTTATTATTTCCTTTGTTGACTTTCGTATACTCTTTGAGAGCTCTTTCCTTTTCCTCTTGAAATGCAAGAAAGGAGATTTGATTGACTTTTGCAGAAGTTTGAATTTCAGACAGACGGACGCCCAGTATATTGATTTACATAACCAAATAATCCATACTAAACTCAATGGCGTGGTTCCGCTGGTAATGTTAAAAATGCTCATGTAGTAAAACGAAAAATAAACTTTCGAAAGCGACTCTCTCGGCTTGTGTGGGCACAAGTCAGCCGGCATGAATAATAACATTTCGAGAGATTGTCCTCGCAAAAATATACTTCTGACTCTTTTTCGTCCCTTTTCAAGATTTTGTAGGACTCAAAAACGACAATGAATTCATGCGTGGACAAAAGGAAAGCAAGAAAATGGATCTATCTGAAAAAGGACGATGCGATGCACATGTGTGAAAATAGGAGAGATGTGACTGCTCTATTTTTTCAAATCTTGTCCAATCGCTTTATTTCTCGCGTCACTTAACACATACGCCGCATCATGCCTGGTGAAAAAGAAACTTTTTGTACATTCGCGGATGTTGCAATATAGCAATATCCTCCTTTTTATATTTTGCAATTTAGCATACGTGTTAGAATGAAAATGAAAAAGTGCAAAATATGCCTTGTATGGAGTCAAAAGTTGCGCATTTACTTTCAAATAGATTGCTGCTGTTTCCCTCTCGCAACTGTATATTTTCTGCTAGCAAAAAGTGTCTGACTGAATTGAAAGTTACTTGCTCTTGTTTGTGAGCGTACATGTTTATCTTGTTCGGTGTATCTGTTGTGAGTTGTTTCCTTGTTTTATTTCGTTTTTCTACCGAAACTTTACTCATTGTTTACCGGTTTACCGTTTAGAAAACTTGAAAGTTTAGGTAGACGCCAAGCTAACCAAACCAAATGATGAATCTTTTTTATACATAAATCTGTATCTAAATTTCAAATACATAACGTATCTATTTAGTACTATTTCTTGCCTTTGTAACACTTTGGAAATACTTTATGAACATCTTCAAGGGCACCTGTAAGCTCAGCAACATTATAGTTTTATACTACTGACCCGTTCTAGTTACTAACAACTTTGTAGTGTAAGATGGACAATGATACTAAGCAAAGGAAAGTTTCCTGCCTTATTCTATCCTAACGAAAAAATCTCCCAGCTGTAAAATTGCTATTTTCATATAAGGTAAATAAGTAATACCAATTTGATATGGCTTACTGTCAGTGGTTTTCTAATAATCAGTATCCCTGTCACATCNAACGAAAAAATCTCCCAGCTGTAAAATTGCTATTTTCATATAAGGTAAATAAGTAATACCAATTTGATATGGCTTACTGTCAGTGGTTTTCTAATAATCAGTATCCCTGTCACATCAATAGAACATCAATCTTCATCACCGTTGTATTAATACAGTACTGCATGTATGTATACTGCAACTTGGAACATGCAAAATATATGGGAACTTTGTGTACATACACCTTCGCTTGCCCATATAAATAGAAATATGTTGATTGTTGAATAGAGGAGATAATCAGATAAAAAACATCACAACAAAACGTAGTCCCATCTAAAAATAACATTGTTTTCGATTCCAAATATATCGATGTTTACAGCAGCAACGAATATTTGTTCTATCATAAGCAATCGTCATCAGGGAACAAACAAGAGGCAATTACATCTCTTTCTTTTATTCTGTTTCGCCACAAGAAAAGATAAGCCAAAGCTTACAAATCTACAATATTTCTGACAGTTTCCAGTTTGATACAGATTACCAAACTATTGATCATTTAATACCTCCATCATGATTGCTTACAAGGTACATATACAAGCGCGAGAATGATTCTGTCAGAAAGCTTATATCAGAGCCCATACATTATGCAAGTACTTTTCTGCCCTATCTATTACTACAACCTTTTTAAGTAATACAGTAATACCCTTCAACGCGAGCATGATATTTTTATTACACAACAATTTCATAAAAGTTTACAACACGCCACAACATGCTCTTTTTGGTAATTTGTGCAGGAAAACGTAAAGACACGTCATTTTAGTGCTATGTGCTGGCTTACTTGCAACGTAACGCTAAATCCGCCCATGCATGAGATCTCCGACAGAACATCGTTCTTCGTATAAAAAAATTGGCGGAGTGGTTATCCTAATATTTCCTGCCTCTTCGCTGGCACGAGTACAAGTTGCATTGGACAATTTATACAAAAACACACATACCAGTCCACCAACTTTTTCTTCATACCAGCAAGGCTCGGGATTTGCCCAACTTTTTCTGTTTTGGTTTATTTTGTAGGTGGATATCAATAAAGACTGGTTATCCCGAAGCTCTAGATATTACAAACGTGTTTCTTCGCTGCTTTCTCCATTAGATGATACGGACAACGTACTGCGGACAAAACTAAACAACACGGGTTTTCGTCCCCTGTAGCAAAATATTTTCTTTGGTGAAAGTAAAATTGTAATAGGTATTTTTCACTTTGTAAACAAAACCCATTTACTTAACTTCGAAGAAAACGAAGTAATAAAAGGATAGATTAGGATAAAATAGATTGTACTTAACTGTAACACAAACTGCTGCTGTTATCAATACATGCATAATATTAAATTGCACTTTAATTTAAGAAAGACTCAACACTTCGCGCTGCATTTACATTTTAAGTTATTTTATGCATCATACTCACTTTCACTTGAAACGAACAGCTTCGTTCAACCTTAAACAAAACATACGTAAATGGAGAAAGTATTTCAGTACACATTACGAACGGGAGATTGGATTTTTTTAAGATTTCGTTGGCGGATGCAATCTTGTATTTCGAAAGTAAGTCACATTGATTTCCTTAAGTGAGGTCTTGTATTCCTGTAATCTCCGCTCAATTCTCATTGTCAGAATCAACGAAATAGGATATTAATGCGTATTGAGTATTTCAACGACCTTCGCCAGCCCCCTGAAGTGGAGCAACACAAAAAATTGTGTCTAATGGAGAATGTATTTTGACTAAATTGTTGCGGGGAAGAAAGAACGAAGCGAGTTTCTTTCAAGTTGAAACAAAAATGCAAATTGATAATGATAATACTACGCCGCACCGCACATTACAAAGTAATGTGAGGAATAGTTGAGAATCGACTACCATATTAGCCAGAACTGTGCGAGTTCCCTAACAATAATACCAAAAAGAAGGGAGATAGAGAGGGAGAGAGAGAGGCAGATGGAAAAGAAAATAGCTTTCTCCCAGCATATCGAAAAAGCACTTCCGTTCTCTTTCCTAGTACATTGCACATCCTATAGGTATTACGCGTAATTTTTTAAATATATAAAAGTTAAGAAGTCAAAGTAGTTGCATGTTAATAGTGAATGTGTTAATAATGCAAAACAGCTGGTGACTGACTGACTGAGGCAATTTGATGCTCTCAAGTCATTAAAACAACAATAACATAATTTAATCTATCGATTTTTTCTTGAATCTTTTTCACAAGGGGAAAGATTTTTGTTGGTACATGGCTGGTGGTTGGTGATGAGAAAGTCGGGTGTCCTCAAATTTTTGTCAGTGAAATCCATTAGGACTTATCACTATTATTTACTCACGAGCCAATGAAAACGCAGGAAATAATGAGAGTATGTATGTATGTACAATATATTTATGTCTATAGTTTACCGTTATTATTAACGTCGCTTTCCTCGTTTATTGTTTTGGTACAACTTTTTAACCGTTGCTGGTGTACCACTAAGTGTTGTAACATTGTTTTATTAGACCAATGCATCATGCTTGTAGCACATGGAGGAGGAACTTTTTTATAAAGTCGTTTTTTCTTGAGCTGGAAAAAAGGTAATACAAAACCTTCAACAGTCAGTAACCACCTTAATTCACTTTTTGTTTTATAATACACCTTTCCACTAAAGATGAAACACGCTAAAATAAAAAATAAAGCCGACAAAGCTTACCTATTCAAATTACGTTTTTCTCAATTGTAATTTGTCTAATGGTCCCTTTTGCAAACGCTTAAGAAATTATGTAAATATTACCTACTCAAGTTCAGCCTTTTAGTAATGATCAAGAGAAAGGAAACTGAAAACGTGTTTCGTAATATTTTTCCCACATTTTTTTACCTATTTACAATCTTCCATTTGTACATGGAGTTGGACCTGCTGCTGCTGTGTGTGTGTTGTTTAATATGATACCGGATACAGTGCCGTTGGGGGGCTAACTATGGCAGTATATTATCCGGATTTTTGTATAGCAAATGTTGAATTTCATACATTGTAATTTCGAAAATTGCTGAAGCATGGAAGACAGGGAGGAGATAGGAGATAAAGCACTCGAAGTGGGTAAACATTGTCAAGTAGAGCTTTGAACGACAAACATTTGTTGTAGTATGTCTACTCCTCCGCAAAGCGTTAAAAAGCATGTGAACTCACACAGTAAGTTAATATAATGAGAAAAACGTTGACAATAATACTAGTAGTGAGATGAGTGAGAGAATATTATTTTACGTTACGTTATATTTTCATTATCAATATTGATTTACTTTTACGCTTGGGAGAAAGACGAGAGCTTTGCTTTATCTTTCACTTTATACACGTAAAATATCCAAACTTGTATTGCGAAAGTATGCAATATGTATCATTACTCGCTTATTATTGTGATTACACATAATATATATGTAAGACTTCTATTTAAGTAAGAAGTTTGTTAACCAATGTTTTCATTGCGATTTACAAAAGGGTGCATTGTGTAAAAGTATTATTTTTTTTACAATAAAACGGTGTAATGCACCGTTATGAGAAGTCACAGAGCATATTCGAAGTCGAAACCATTAGGTTCAATTGCCAATTCTAAGAATTAACAAAATCCAACAATACCTTCCAGGGACAGACTAGCAAGCATGCTGATTGCATAAACCATTTTCAACATTTCCAAAT
>JAHZNE010001147.1:0-20479 GCA_027744055.1 Callyntrura sp. NNG-2020 | reverse complement strand
AATACGAGGCAAGGGAGAAAAGGCGATGAAGAAAAAGAGTCTTTCTTTTTTTGAATGGCTGGGTTGTGTGATGTGATGCAATAAGAAAGAATATCATCATCACGTGTGTGTGATGTACTATCGTTTCGTTCTCCATTTTTCAGCTTCATGCAATGTAACACACAGTGTTTGATAGTATGCATCAAACACATTCTGTGAGGAAAGGGGAAGAAAAAAAATATACAAATAAACCATGTTACGTAATGTGGGCTCAAACCTACTTTTCTTTTACACCCGCAGATGCACGCCGAGAAGGAAAATGGGGAGAAAAAACACAAGGAAATTCCAAAACGGCCATGTGATTTATGTGCTGGTACGTACAAGAATAGGAAATGTGCTTCTTTGCCACTTCTCTGTATACCCCTTCATTATTTTCTGCGCCTACATTCTCATGAAACGGCAGTCGCCTGGCTTTTTGGCAGGGAAAAGAGAATTCACGAGTGAGAACTTATACCAAGGGCATATTATCTTCTCTCGTCATCATCTCGATGATATGGTATTAGTTCATGCACAAAAGTTGGTGTAATGCACAGATGAAGAAAGAGAAAAGAACAGCGAGCTTTTACATACCTTTTACTTTTCCTTTAACAGCAAGAGGAAAATCCGGGAAGGCTGTCACCATCTTCTTGAAACAGTTTCATATGACTTGCTTTTCTATATCCCCCACAAATCGAATGTAGGTACATTGATTGGGAGTACACGCAATGCGTCACAGTTTCATACACGCACAGGTCACACAAAATAATTTCACACTTCAGCTATGAGTTGGTGGTGTGCTTTTACGTTATTATTCAAATCAGACAAATAATAATGTCAAATTTAGTTCATTTCCCGTTGTTTTTTCAATTAATCCACTTTCTCTATTTCCAGTAGATTTACACACGACATGTGTGTCTGTCTCTTTTCTGCGTCAAAGTTAGCAGGTAGATCAAGTAGTGCAAAGTCGATCAAGTATGGTTATAGGGAAAAACAACCTGGTAAAATCCTCTCTTGTCAAGATCAGGGTTAAAAACAACTTTATATGTCTCTTATAAGACTTATTGTTACAATAGAAAGTTACATAAACTCAATAGACTCGCTTACAAAATGAAATGTTGAATGTTTGACTGAAAAGAAAAAAAGATTTTGTGATTTTGTTATTTTGTTGTTATTGTTCTACGGAAAGTCCCTATTGAGCAGGGCGCGCGCACAGGCCAAATTTATTTATACTTTCTAATACTGTGCTTTGTTGTTCTACAAAGAATTTTCCCTTTTTCGCTTCCTTTATACAGCTCAAAGGTATTTTATGTAAATGTTGAATAAATGAAAACACTACTACCACGCTGGCAAAATCCGGAGAAAACAAGACAGGCAGGGAGATAGGGGGAAGAGGGAGAAATGACTGAGCTTTTACGTAGTAGCGTGTGTGTGCTATCTTATTCCACTTGCTTTTTTATGTTCCGCTTTTTATGATATTATTACTCACAGAGGGAAAAGTTGGATTAATGTCGGTCGTCGGTGCGCCTATCTATCTAGCATTCCAGGTTGGTTTCCTGCTCCCGCAAGCTTGCTCGCTCTGTTGTTGATGTTGTTGTACGGTTCAAGTACAGTTTGCAACTGAGAAGCTGGAGGGCAAGGAGGGTGCTCTTAAAATACAGTGTGCTCGTTTGCTTCTTCCATTCTTCTGTCATTGATGGAGTAGTAAGTAGTGGAGGAGAACGGCAGCGATGATGATGGTGGTGGTTGGTGGTATAGTGGTAGTGTGTGCGGTTGGCGTTTGCGATACCGAATGCTTAATGTAGGCATATACCGTTTCACAACAAGCGCAAGGAATACCATTTATTCGTTTGTATATACAAAGAAGGCATCAAGAGAGAGTGAGAAAGAAGCTCCATCGTGAGTCGCTTCTTCGCCTTCGTCTTCTTCTCCTTTTTTCCACTTAACTAGCACACACACATACACATATACAACAGTCATGGTTATTGCTGCTGCTGTTGCTGTGGTCGTCCTTTTAAACGAACGCTTACACCAGAGAACCAAGACAAGTGTATCTCTGTTTCCCCTTCTTTTTTAACTTGCCTGCTTTGCTATTTCTCTTCTCCGGCTGGGGTATACGACAACGATGAGGACTCGCTCGTCCCTCTAAACATTTTCAAGTTGCAGAGATATTCTAGAAGCTGTGCGGCTACCTCTGTAACTACCACCTCAGCAGCAGCAGCAGCAGCCGCCGCATGGCATCTCTAACACCATTACAAAATGTAAGTTCTCATTTCTTCCCTTCTTTTTATTTTCCTAAGCTGTTCAACCCAAAACATACCCAAAGAGGGTTTTTATCTCCTTACCATGCAAATGCTTCCAGAAACGGTTCAACAAGACCAAAGTTAACAACCGAGAGAATCTTTACAGTACTTGTAATGTGAAGATGCATGATATTGTACACACGTAGAGCTGCGCATCGTAAGTAAACGCACAGCAAGCGAAGTTTCTCTCATGATTCAATAATATGGTAAGAAGGGGAATTCAAAGAAGACTCCGTTTGCTGCTGCTGGAGAGAAGGAAGATGAGAGAGCAAAAGGGTAAACACGAACCGAGTAAAGTAGTAGAGAGGGACCAACAAACTGGTGTTGGTTAACTTTACATTCTTCTCGATGGTCTTGCTGCTGCAAGTCTGTCTTTTCTTCAACTAGGAAAGTAATTTTTAAACTAAATCACAATAAGAAAGAGAGAGAGGGAGAGTTGAGCACGTTAAATAATGACGATGGTGAAGATGATCACGATTGTTCCCTTTTGTCTATATTTCCATATCCGGAAATCTCTAGATAGATATAATAGTAAAAAACTTAATGGGTGTATAGGTAGAGAGGCAACGATGATTCGCTATGATGTCGGCTGACCTGGTATTGTGCAAGAAAGTTTCTAGTTTAAGTTATTTTTAGGGTAAAAGTACCGCAATAAAATGCATTTTCTTGTTATGGAAAGAGCCCATGCAGAAATCCCGTGTGCGGGGCTCTCGATTAAAATGATCTTGTAAAAGAAGTCTTATCTCTTTCCTGTTTTTGTAGACGTGCGTGTGGCATGTGGCGATAAAGAAAACATTTTCCCGTGTATCTCTTCAGAAGGCACCTTCAAACCTGCAGCAAAACATTAGAGTCATTATCTTTAATGATTTTTTACTTTTCTTATTATCTTATAGACCTACATGCTGTATTCTTTCGTGTTTTCGTTTCAAGTGACACGTTAACTCAACGCTTTCATCAAGAGAAAATGCATAAATGCACAGTCAAATTTTTCTTTCTAATTAAGCTACTACACAATAAAAGCAAAATGATAATGTTTTTATCTTCAGGTAAACAGATAAGCATCTTATAATTTAAAGAATGACGGGCCAATAGTAATAAAAAAGTGACCAAAAATTAAAATAACACACGTGTCTACCTGTTCACTTACGAGTCTTGTAGCAGTAATGAAATCACAAAGTACATGCTTGCCGATGATAAACGAGTAACATCTATTATAAAACATAACATAACAGCAAATAGCTTTAATAAAAGGAGCATTCTCGAAATTGTTTTCTTTAATAACGGTGAACAAAAAGGCCAACCGACAATTTACCTGGGTTTACGAATACAGAAAATCGATGCACATTAAAGATAAGCAAGAGAATGAGCGCAATGTATGTGCACGGTCATTAAATTATAATGATTAGAACCATAACAGATTACCTACACGTCTATCTGTCCATGTTGTATACCGTGACTTTTTCTTCTTGTTTTCTTGATGGGAACAGCACAGGTGCTTTCCATTATTTTGATGTTGCGTACATTTCTATCTATCATTAGGGCGGCGGTAGTGCAATTAGTTCTGCTGTTGTTTAAGCTGCTCATGTGTGCTCCTACCAGCTAAATAAATGGAGAACCTTAATGGTTTCATCGTAGCACTAGACTCCACCAGTAGCACATCAAATCAGGTCTCTGGCATCCGCATGAAAGGCGACCAAAAAGGATAGGGATGTAAAGAAAATGCTTCACTAAAGATATTAAATTGCGTTTGTTGTTGTATAGTTCAGCTGCAAATGGCATCCGCATGAAAGGCGACCAAAAAGGATAGGGATGTAAAGAAAATGCTTCACTAAAGATATTAAATTGCGTTTGTTGTTGTATAGTTTAGCTGCAAACTGAGTTTTTTTGGTTTTCAGTGATTAGCCGCAAAACATTATTGATTTTGTGAAACAGATGGGAATTATGGGAGCGAAAGACCCAAGTTGCTGGGTAGGAAGAAGAGAAGGAAATATTTGGGAGATTGCGAAAGCTCCAAACTATAAATAAACGGAGACTGCAGGCAAAATAAAGGCGGGGATNCGAAAGCTCCAAACTATAAATAAACGGAGACTGCAGGCAAAATAAAGGCGGGGATGATAATGATTTTGTGGGAAATTAAGCCTCTTCAGCAGGGGCACATTAAAAACAAGAAATTTTCTGCAGTTTTACCTACATTAAAACTTCTGTTTGGAGAGGGGGACAGAGAGTGAGAGAGAGTGAGAGAGAGTGAGCTTATTGTGCAAACACAATAGGTTTACTTACCTATATAAGTATATGCATTTGTGTGGCTGAAGTGAAATAGTGGGGAAGTAATCGGGCGAGAAAAAGCGTGAAAGGAGAAATGAGTGTGTCGCTAGTCGCTGTGTGGGTTGCTGCAGAGTTGCAGAGTGAGTGAGTGAGTGAACGGCGATGGTAATGACGACTTTGGACCGAAGAGAGGAAGATCACACTTTACAATGGTTGTTGGTTGAGAAGCTTTGGAGAAAATACAAAACAAGAAGGAGGTTTCTCCTTCCCTGTTGCCATCCCCATCGAGGTCTTCATACTCTGATCGCCATGATGTTGTGTGCGTGTATTTATCTACATATCCCTGAAACAGAATGAATGATAGGAGGGAGTTTTCGGCATAAGATGCGACAACAGATGAGACCACAAATCCTAACTGAAATGTCTTGAGGGATGGAGTAAAACGTACATTGTTTTTGTACGTTCTTCTGTTCTGTTGGTAATGATGGAAGCTGGTATACAGATTAGGTGGAGCACAAATAAATGGGGAAAAACAGCATACTCCTGGGGAATAACACTTGTGATGCTTTATATAGTTTTGTAAAAACATGGAAAGGGTTGTGCATGCAGGAGGGAGAGGGGGTATAAATATATGTGCTCCATAAAACAGCGTGTTAATGCAAAATAAGTATGGTTTTCCATTCACTGGTATTTATTGTACTGTACTTTGTTTTGACATCACGCTAAAATAACAAACACACATACACACACACCAAAAATTAGTAAGAATGGAAGAAACCTTTAATACCAAGATGTTCATAGGAAATACGTTTGTTTGCAAATTAGTAAAGGAAAAATAGAATGTAAATAAAAAGACATGTACAAACGAATGGAGTGATTTCAAATTTTAAATACCTCATGAAACTAATAGCTTGTGATAATTTTACACTCGTTCCTCCACATTATCGCATGATTTCATGACCATCACAAGTGCCAATAATTCAGTAAGCTTGTAATGATTAACAGTATACTAAAACGAAGTGAGGTAGACATATTGGCAAGTATTACTGACAAAAACTGCAATTGTGAAAATAAATGAAATAATAAATGTTTTAAGAAAAGGTAAACGAGTACTTCATACAGGCTCAAAGTGCCAATTTGTTAGCTGTACCTTCACTAAAGCAAATTAAAAATCAAGTGCCCCTCTTCCTCATTCACCTCACACTGTCCTTTATGATGCAATGTACGTGTATTATAGCCCCAGTCAAATATACGTGGTGGTGCTGTTTGACAGTTAACTGATCACTTCTGCCGTCGTTCCTGCGTTGTACTCATTTTCTTCCGTTTCTGTGTATTTGGAACACGAACGGAGAAAGCAGTAACTGTAAAATCCACATAAATTAATGAGACTGAGATGATGATTAACTTTACTCGTCATGAATAATTCTTTCCTCGTTGGTGCATGCGGCATCTTAACTGTGTGCATACAAAACATACAACCTCATTAAAATGACGTATAATCAACATTATGTCGAAAAGTGTATCCTACTTTATTACGAATCTTTCAACAAGCTCTCCTTCTCTGTCGTTTTCACCCCAAGCAAGGAAAGTGGAACAACAAAGTACCTCCACCAATTCTCCTTACGACTAACGTACAAAGAAAAACGAGAGTAAATTGGAAATTGCATTAAAAATAATTCAAGGGGTGTGCAGGAAAGCGGGAAAAGTAGAGGCAGAGTACAAGCCCCTTTCTACAACAAACTCTGTTCGCAGGTGAAAACGAGGTTAAAGTAAAGTAAACACAGTAAAATATTAAATTGCATTTGTCCATTAATTTCACTCTAGTTCACATCACACCGTAATAAATTGCACAAGTGAAAATTAAAAAACGGTCCAAGAAAAATCTAGCACACACATCTTTTCCTGTTTCTTCGAATAGAGCAACGTACACGGCAACACACAGAGTACGTGTATGTCATCATGTCATTCATTTATTCAGTTCCATCCTACCAAAGCTTCTTGATCTAGATGAGTACCATCCGGGATAAAAAAAAACAAACTGTACGAAGAAATCTCATTTTTATCCAAACCAGGTACACGAGATGGGCATGCTAGTAGTACGTGTTTTTCAGCTATTCTCTAAAGAATTAATCTTTCAACCATCCATTTTCTCTTAAAAAATGTTGACTGCCGCATGTAATCTCTCTCTACTTGCCCATAGGTAATGTGCTAAAAGTGGGGGTTATACCCGTATATAGAGATTACAACAGAACAGTATGCAAAGTAGATTTTACTTTAATATGATTATCGGACAAACAAAATGTTCTTTATAGCTTTAAATTCAATGTACAGGATGAAATGTGAACTCAAACTGTAAACCCATTTGCAAGATGTGACTTTTACTTCTTCTTTTTTTCTTACAAAAGTGGCATTGAAATTGCAATATTAAACGCGTTATATATCCACGTACTTCTTTACATGGGCAATACAAAGATGCTGTTGTTGTTAAGAATTTTTGTGGTGTTTATACAGATTGCCCACTCTAGACTCGATTCTCTCAACAACCCTCCCATAACATCTACCGGAGAAAAGTTTGACTAGTGCTGTTGTGTAGTTTTCTTTCATGCGTATGCTGTAATCCTTTCCTGTTTTCTTTTTCTGGAAAGGACATGCATTACTTTAACTGCGTGATGCCGCATTTGTACCAGTATCAGTCTCATTTCTTTGAAAAAGTACGCCATGAACTGAAATAGGTTGCTAATGATTACCATATCTGTGTAGAGACTAACTATGAATGAACCTAGTCAAATTTTCCCCGATCGGCCTAACCAAAATCGGTCATTCATCAAAGAAAGCAAAATGTATACACTGCAAAGTGGCACCAAGGGATTTTATTGAATAAAAAGAAGTTTACAATATTTCTTTTTATGTCCATTTATCATCGTCTTGATCATGGTCAAACTGATAAGCGAGAATGAATAAAAATGGCAAGAGTCATGGCAGTCGGGCGATCATAGATGTTTGAATGTTCCCTATAAATAAACTATAATGAGCACGGACAACACCAAGAAATGATGATGCCTACATAATTCTCTGTGTATATGTTCATTGAGCCATAACATCCGGTGTGGATGGTTTTGACGAAAATATTATATGAAAAAAAATGATCATTTCTTCCTATGTGAGCGTATAAAACCGTTCCCTATGCGAAACAACATAATAAAATATATTATTTCGCTCTTGTTACAACTTTAACATGCTGCCACTGCCGAAAAATATTGTATCAGCATAATAATATCGTACATACTCTATATCGGTATTATGGACCATGGACGGCCATCATCGTTATTATCATCATAAAGCTGACAGAGTCAGAGTCAGAAGTTACGATAATGCTAGACACCACCACCACCATCGAGCCTGACAGGTCTGTTTTCTTGCCAAGGCAAAGCAAAAAAATCATGCGATATCATGGTCCGAAATTATTCATGCATTTTAGTACCTTCTCAATCTAAAATGCATGCATGATCAAATTAATACTGTGCAGATAGTGGATATTATATGCACATAATAACGTTCTGCTAGCGCAGACAAAACATATAGTACGAAACATACTCACAGAATGTATAGTGCTACAAATATAATTTTCAATATCATTATTACAGATAAAGCCATTGAATAAGCAAATACACTTAGGGACTTTCCCTTCACGAGTATACACATCTTTGCGTATACACATCGCATTCAATTGTATCCGTGTATGTAACTACTTCCCTTATACCGTACATTTCTCGGAGTATATAACTTTTTTGTGGTATGGTCCTCACTCTTTCAGCATTATCGATCGACTTCAATTCCATGCTTTCTAAAGCTATATCACAGCACTCGAATGGGCTTTCCGGTTATAAAACTGGGAAAGAGAAGGGATGTACTCTAAAAAGGATATAATGCGGAGTGGAGCTTTCAACGGGATCGGGTAGCGGGTTGGATACCAGTCTAATGATAAAGGTACCAACACACGACTACTTACTACTGCTGCCATACCACCACCACCACTCCAAATGTATATTATGTATAGATCATCTATAAATGCATCTATTTTAAGCTTTGTACCGTTGTAGCGCTTGTACTGCTGGTGGTGGTGGTATATGGTACACGGCATGGCACACAGAAAAAATCCAAATCTGTCTTCGATTCAAACAGAAGGGAAAAAGGAAACCCCATGAACTGGCTGTCGCTTTCCTTTTTCTACACACGGCGTAGGATCAGTTTAGAGGGGCAGACGAGAAAGTCAAAGAAAGAATATCAGTGCCATATTATATGGGGAATATTTTTACACACACACGCGTTACAGTTACCAAAGTATACGTACTAGTGGTGCTACTACTACTACTACGTACAGAGGAACAAGGAGTTAAACTATAATATCATTTATATTTTTTAGACCAACCGACTTGATAAGATATACGTGCATTACATAACATTATTATTGCAAGAGAGTACTCTTTAGAGTACAAGACTGGTTGTGTGCATAGTAGTGAAAGGGACACTACTTGTGCTATTACTGGACTTTTATTATTAAAACTGTTACTACTATTACTATTACTGCCGTGTCACATCACATTACGTTACACTCTGATGAAGATTCCATGCGGCATTTGTTTATTTGTTGTGTGGATTCGTTGATGGTGGTTGCTGCTGGTGGATATCAAAGGGAGAGAGAATAATGAAGTGGAGGAAGATTGGACGGAAATAGAGAGGAGGTATGTGGCATGTTAGTAGAGTTCTTGTGAGAAAAAAATAATAATTCGTTGCTGTTGTAATAATCTAGTAATGAGAATTGCTGTGATTACCATGCTGATATGATGACGGCAGTGCCTACACTGACTCGGAGTTTTGTGTCATGTGGAGAAAGTAAGTGGACAGTGAAGGGGTAAAAGTGAGAAATGTGAAAAGTGATAGCAAATTGTGTCTGGTGGTGAAATTTCGTTCGGTGTGTGATCAAGTACTTTTAATTAACTGCTACACAAGCTGTGTTCTGCTTGGGAAGTAGGCAAAAATTTACTGGCTTTACAAATACAACGTGTAGCGGTGTAATGTTACACGGTCACGATTTCACAGTGAATATTAGTATGTTACAGTATTAAACAAATTGCTACAAAAGTAGAAATATTGACAGCACAGAAACCTCCTTTTCTTTTAGATTTGCAGTAAATAAAAATTTAAAATACCTGCTTCAGTTTACCTGAAAGACTGACGTTCCGTAGATTGCAGCAGAAATACCATTTTTGTACAATAAGTATCCACAGTATTAAAAACTGGTTTTGAAATGCAATGAAATAACGATTTACCACTAACGTTTCTGACCAAGTTGGGCGCTACTCTCCTTGTGATCATGCTCGAGAAGATCAATTTCCGTGTGATTCATGCGACAAGTAAGTCCTCACTTTAAAAACTTTCTAATTACTTTATAGGTACTTTTACATTTTTCCACTACTGATGTTAGACTCTCTTTCTCTTTGAGAGGCAAATTTTTTATGTTCTTCTTCTGCCAAATGGTATAAACAACGACGTGCTAGACACGAATCTGACAACAAATTATTTTGGACAGTAGACGCTTCTAACGACGGTTTAATGCAAATTAATCACTTTCTCCATAATTCATTCCTTTAAACTTACATTAGAGAATACACTAGATTCTCGGGTGACCCGAGTGACCCGTAACGTAAAGTTTTAAAAAGTTTGTTACGTAGTATGCCCGTAACCACTGCAGTTCTGTGGAAAATAAATTGGCATTTCATGCACTTGCAACAGTCCATACGCACGTATGTGAGTGAGGTATGGTTCGAATTCCCAATTCTGCAATGTTGCACATTAATATTAACAAAGCTCCAAGGAAAATCCCTAGCTGCCATTATCATATCTCACTTTTATTCTCCTAATCTTTCAGATAAGTGCCCAAAATCCACAATAAATCATCAAGTTTATATGGATATACTGAGGCATACTGATCCAAAGTAAATCATATTATGTATGTATATGTCCGTGGTCCCTTATACAAACGCTATCATCTTTCCTTGCATAGGTGAGGATCCCGGATTTCCATCCTGCGAACTTGAACGACATGGTCCTGGCGTTAATGGCTGGCGATCAGCCAAATCTGCCACATTTCCACAAGAGCTTATTCTACAACTGGAATCCCGTGCTAGGCTTGGCCACATGCAGCTTCTTGCTCACCAATACATAATACGTGAGTTCAATCTTCAATTGAATTGCCAAATAGTCTTCCTTCCTTCGTCTCTTTGCTTTTCCTACTTTCTCTTGCCACTTTACATTGTAGAGATAACTCAACGACAAATCCTTTCCTTCTACTAAAAAAGGGAACTTACAAAACGATCCTGTTTACATTTCTATTTTCTCGCTCTTTGCGTTTAAAAATATTTGTGCAAATGAATTTGATTTGGTTCTGTCCCTCATTTTTTCTCTCGAAATTTGAACCAGCTGAAACCATCGAATTGTACATTGGTGAATTTCTGGGAGATGAAGAACTCAATTCCTGCGGCGGTGTTGGCAATACTGTCTCTACTGGTAATGGCACGGGTGAGCTTACCACTTCCACATCAGCCACGAACATGTCTACCTCTTCATACAGCAATAAAATTGATCTAGACAAGGCTCATTTCATTCTCCTCGGGCATGTCACCATGTCGCGCAATGACAGCACAGGATTCAAAGCTCGAGAGCTGAAATCAATCAGTGTAGAGTGCCGGGGCAGCTTGGTGAAACTGCTTATCCAAAACAACTACACAAACAAGTACAACCGGAATCAGCAAGTAAGTTTGTATATGAGGTCACCATTACCATTATCGTCCAGACGTGTCATCCATTTTCCCATAGGAAATATTCTTGTTTTTTATTTTCGATTTCATCAGTCGAGAGCATGGCTTCTTTTTACCGCAAATTAAATTGCAATTGAAAGGAATTGTCTAAAGGATAAAGTGGTAATATGATTGTAATGAAAAAATTCCATCAGATCAACTACTGATACTTCACCCTTTCATGTGTCACTAATCAAAAAAGAATTATAGAACAACAACGACATTCTTACTGACTGTAGAGCAGCCTAAAATTGTGCTAGGAAACGACACGTCTTACTTTCCTTTGCCCTAAACATTCTCCGTGCCACTCCATCTCCAACTTCTTTACTTATTTGTTCCACTAAATTCCTCAAACGTGTATTGTTCCCCGGGGACAACTACAGTCGGGAAGTAAAAGTGAAGAAAAATATATAAAAACGCAACAAACCGAGTGTAGCTAGACCGTAAGTAAAGCTTACATTACGCAAGACATGCAAGTAGTTAGGCAATCTTTACCAGGTACATCTTCACTACATCGCTCAACTATGTTGTAGAGAGAAATTCCATCGCACTTTTCTCTTATCTTTTTTTCTGCTTTTTTCTTGGATGGAATCCTTTATCCTTCCCCTGTGGGACACATTTTTCTTTTCCCAGGATGACGATGATGATGATGATGGGACGAGAACGTTATTTGTGTGGGTTTGACTATATACCACCACTCCGTCTCCATTTTAATGCTGTTTTCACTCTGCTTACTTTTTTTCCTTCTAAAGGTGGCTCTCGTCGCCATAAATCTTTTGGGAGAGAAACTTGAGGATGACGATGAGATGACAAAATCCTCCTCACAAATCACATTTGAGGAAATGAGCCAAACGGAACAACGGGACAAGAGTCTATTTTCTCCATATGAGGATCTCGCTTTCACCATGTATGTTGACCTTGAGGTGCAGGATCTCATTAGAAAAATGGATCATAAGAAGCAAGAAGCTGTTCTTGGTAAGTAGAGTAGCAGCTGTGAGAATAGTAATAAAATTGGGTAATATTATTCTAAAATGCAACAGTACGCTTTGTTTTCCCTTCAAACAAAATAGAGTTATTCCACGAAAAAATACGCAAAGTGCATACATGCACACCATTCATGTCCCAACCTTGGATAGAAATAGAAATACTTATGGTGATATGATTATATGACAGTAACTGCGATAGGGATTTTCTATATGACGGTTCGTGTCATGATATTTGGTGAGAATGGAAAACTTCTCACCTTCCACATCCGGCGAAAGCCTATAATACACAGAGT
This sequence comes from Callyntrura sp. NNG-2020, assembly GCA_027744055.1. NCBI lineage: Eukaryota > Metazoa > Arthropoda > Collembola > Entomobryomorpha > Paronellidae > Callyntrura > Callyntrura sp. NNG-2020. The sequence goes on along the minus strand of JAHZNE010001147.1, from coordinate 7,760 downwards.
TGAAGTGATGCTTAATGTTTTTCTATGACATCTGCCGGCTTCATCTGCGATGCATATTATTCGCCTGACTAAATGTGGAGAGGGCGGAAATAAAAAATGAGTGTACTTACTTTTATGATCGGGTAGAACTTTCCCGTCATTATTCCTAACAACAACGACAGGCAACGTCGTCATCCCGATTGCCATTTGCCATTCAAGTTAATAACGCTTATAGCACTTTGCATATGTCGCCATCGCCATCATTACGATTCCTTTTCTGTATACATATATATTGGAGCACTCCCTGTTCCAGCTTTACCTATCTACCAGTAAAAGCAAAGTCGCAAAAAAGAGACACACGTTCACACATGAGTCATAGTTATACAACCATCCAGACACCAAATTTGCCTACCGTCTCCTACAAAAGCGCACATAAGCCACTTGAGTACGTATGCGACTACTCGAGTTGCACTTTTATTACTTGATATTTTTCTCGCTAAACTTCTCTCTTTCTTTTCTTCTCTCCCCTCGCTCCCTCACAACGCCTTTTTGTTGAATAGGTATCTCCTCGGATGGTAGGTAGTTTATTCCCGATAATGCTAACCATTTTATTGCCATTTATTTCTGCCTACCTGTCGGCTCTCTTTTTACACCGGGCGCTATGTACCAAAGACAGAAAAGACATTTTTTTACTTGATTTACGAGTTCACCATATTTCATCTTATTAGCGCGCTGACACGTGCGTTGACACTTCCCTTTGCCATCATGTCGCTTCGCTGTTTTTTTGTTGACTTTTATTTGACAAGATACTTATGACATCACAAGAAAAGCAAAAGCGAGTAAAATAAATGGAAAAAATACTTTCCCTTTACTCACAATCAGTACCTTGTTAACATTTCATTTTTCCTGGAGATAAAACTTTTGAAAAACAAGTACACGATGCGAAGTACCTAAACACGAGCCTAAAAATATCAAGTACCTAACCACAGCGCAAGGCTCTACTTACATCTCTCCGATAATTCAAAATAAGAGATTTCGTCTCTTAATAATAACAGGTAAAAATTTATAGTCAGAAGTATGATCAGTTTTCTCATCCCCAAGAAAAAAAGCCAACAGACTCCATTTACATAGGATATGTGTATGCGTATATGGATACGCATCATCTTATTTTCCTTGCGGTACTCATATTACACGGTTACATGCAAGCTCCTCAGTCTTAACAGTAGTGCTGATAATGGCGTAAATAAACATAAAAAATCTAACGTGGATGGCTTTTTCGATTTTGCCATTTATTTACTTCATCCTTACATTTTGCCCTTATTATAACTACAATAAGGCAGACAAAAAGGAAAAATACTACGGGGAAAAAGCTAAGAAAAATTTGCTTGCTGGCAACAATGTTTGCTACTTTGAGTTCCTAATGTGAGCATTCTGGTTTCTATACACGTAAGCGCGATAGTCAGTATCAGGCATCAGAAACAGGAATTAAGTAGAAGTAACAACATGTATATTTACTGATAAAAACCAGTATACAGGGACTATGTTAACGCAAAAAACGTGCTCACTTAACAAACTTTTCTCTTTACTTGACTACTTTTTCTGACTTTTCAAGAGGAAAAAGGAAAGTGAGACATGGCTGAAAGAAAAACAAAATAATTTAATAGGCGGAGGCATATTTCCTTTTTTGTTTGCAAAACCCAGTTATTAATAGTTCTCTACGCTGGTTACTGTCTACTGCGTTAGTCGATGTGGGTAACTAACCGCCACCACCGTCACCATCATCGACCACAGTAAAACCACTATGTATCACCGCCATCAAGCGCACCTACACTCCATAGACAAGACACCATCAATCCATCTCTAACCAGATGTTGCCTAACCTCAACTTCCTGTTCCTCTTGTCTATTTCGCCTTCTTTCCTTCTCGCACTTGAATCAATTTCCTAAAGTATCTATGAATCGGATTATTACGCGCGCTCTCTTCTTCTGTTTGGTTCTTCCCTGTTACACTTCATCATCGTCTTTTTTCTTTTCACGTGTCGTTATTCTTTTCCTTCCAGCTATCTTTTCTGGAGTTCTTTGTGATGGTAATAGTATGCTCTCTTTTTTCTTTTTTTTAAGACGAGCGTTTCGATTATGCCAGTAAACTTAAGTCCTCCATTGAGCACCTCCGCAAAGCCGGAGAACTTTTAGCCAAGTACCAACTTGAGAAACAGATTGCCGCCAGTCGGGAGGATTTCCAGAGGGCGAAAGAGAAAAAGACGCAGATGGACACGTATCGTGATAATCTATACAAGACACTGCGAGTGAAGCAGTTGCTAGAACCTAATGGGGTAAAAATTAAATTAAAACCATATTCTCATGTACTAGCTATCCTTTACACTACATATAGTGTTTATAACCGAGAGAGAAGAAACAGAAGAAGAATACAACTGTTGTTATTAAAGTTAATTGTTCTGTGAAAACGCGTATCGCAGGAAAGTACAAGGACAGGTGTTTCCCGATTTCTCACAAAAACGAAAGAAGTGTATGATGACCTTACAGAAGCGTGACAATGAAGTAGAAAGTGAATGAAAATGAGAGAAAGAGAAAATATAGAAATAGAGTTGCCTTTCTCAGAAAATAGTTTTTCTCACAAGTATTTCCCCTTCATTCTCTCATTGTGTCGGTCTGCTTATCTTTCACTTTATTGAATTTAGTTTGTGCTACTGATCTCTTTACACCTGTCTTTTAGCATCACATCTCTATGTGCGCTTTCACACTAATATCAAACTTGTTTCACAGTTGCCAACATCTGCTTACCTTTCACTTTTTTCTCATACAGCGAGTTGCTGAAAACGACGAGCCTGGTAAAGTGTTAGGAATCTCTGGAATGACAAGGTCTGTCACGGAGCTCTCACTTCCCCCGACAACTTCATCTGCAGCGTCAACTCCTGGTATGTGTAAACGCGGTTTTGGTACATAATATTACTTCACTACCACAATAGTACTCAACGGCACTCCTCAATCTGATACAACAACTACGTACACACATATACATCATTTCCCCAAAAACTGGCATTTCCGCTGACAGTCATTTACTCATTACGTTCTCATCTTACTTTCCAAACAACAATGCCGGTGAAGGAAAATGATAGAGGCAGCTCACACAAACATTTTTCTGACAACCTAAATGAACATGGAGTAAATATGAAATTGTTGTTCATTTCTCTCACAATGCACATGTTCCGGAAAGTTGATTGGGTTGATGCTGTCGTAGTTGCTGCATAAGTTTGCCACTATATTTTTATATGTTTTTCGTATTATCGGTTTGGACTATTGCCAGCAGAAAGTACAACGAGTGAAAGGTTCTCATCGCGTCTCACAACACCAGACAATGAGAAAAAGGAGTCTGGCTATTACAGCAATGACGAGCCCAAATTCCCTCCTCCATTATTTATCAAGTAAGTTCAAATAAACTACGCAATCTTCAAGTTACTTTTGTTTGTACGGCACTTTCTCTTTTTGAAACTTAATCTCTATTTCCGTATGTGGTTGTGACATTTTTGCCTTTGAGGAAAGCTTGTCTTGTTAGTACGTTGTTCAGAGGAAACACACCCGCCGTTAATTCCACTCCCGTTTAACTCTTATCTATTAAGTAAATTAACCCATTAATTGAATTTTCGTATCATTTTATGCCCACTTTGCTATTTTGTAAAGAACACAGCAACGACAAAAATATTTGTGCTTGGCAAACATTCCAACTGATTAAGATTGCGTGCTGATGCCACCACAATAAGTACTTTCAACTTCCGTCTACTTTTACTTTGCGACTAAAATAATTTCTCATTTATATTATTATTCCATATTTTTACTTGCTTGTTGATTACAGTAGTTTTTGAGATTAAACCAGTATTTTGCAAAGACAAACGAAGTTGGTATTTTAATGCAGACGTTTTCCAAGTCCACATGGAGGGGTCCATTAGTAGTAGTAACCGAGAGCAAATGGAAAAAATGTACAAAACTTTTTAAAATCTACTGCCACAACCTAAAAACGTACTACAATTTCAAGGGGGGAAACGGAAATAAAATTGCCAAATGGCAAGTCGCCAGAAGAAATGGGTCACCACACAAAGTAGTACATCATGGAGTGTCATTGTCTACCTTGTTAGTTTTAAAAGCGACTCGCTCATTTTCTACCAAAGCAAAAATGAGCTTCGGGCTCAGCTCCGCTGTTTTTTTGTCCATGCTTCATTTTGTTTCCTTTTCTTACTCCCTTTGCAAATGACTGTGGTACCTTTCCATCGTCCTTTTCCTTCCTTTACTCCGGCGATAATGCTGAAGAAAACGTTGTAATCTAAATTTTGAAGAGTGGAAACAGCCACAATCTAACCACCATATCAAGACCAGCTCCTGCCATTTTGACTTTCAATTCTACTGCAAACAAGTTGATTTATAGCAAAAATGAAGGTGACACATTAAGTAATGCAATGAGGGTACTAGAAAACAGTATAAAACCATGGCCTTTTCTGTTTTCCCCGAAGATATTAAATGTATCGGAGAAAATAAAGCCTTCAAAATGACTTCCAAGGGGAAAACGATCTACCAAGTTAATATACCTTATATGCGTTTTAATTTAAATAGTCATACTACGCCAAACCTCGAATAACTTGTGTAGCCCATTCTCGTAAATAAATTTGGAATTGGCACTTGAATAACAACGTTGTTTTTATTTCAAGGAAAATTGATTTGTTCTTTCTTTCCCTTTTGTATACAAGCTCTTTGGAGAAAGTACTATTATTATTGAAAATTGGGTGTAAAATTCGTCACCTCATTTATCTTCCTTTCCCCTCAGGAAAAGGCGACCTGTCACCAGTGTAGAAAGACTAAAAGAATCGAAGGAAGACTCCACTTCATTTATGACTTCAACGACAACAAATAGCACTACCGGCAGCAGCTCAGCTCCTTGCGCTGGCTGTGTAAGGCCTTCAAACATGTCGGAAAGGGCGAGGAGATACGCAGCGCTACCCATTCAAGTCTTCGGCGATGCTTTGGTTCGTTTTCGCTGTAGTGATGATGACATTATTAAGTTTGAACAAACAAAAGTTTAGAGATGGTTGTAATTACGTTAGAAAGTTTGGTGGGACGTGATCAAGACGTGATGATGTCATGATGTGTTGCTCTTGATGACACCATAAGTATATGTAACATACGTGTTTCTTGTTCTTTTAATTTTCTACTTCTGGTGGCGGTTACACACGATACCGATGATGACGATCATTCCATGGGTGTTTTGAATAGGTGGAGAAAATGTTTTCCAAAAACTTTGCAGTTAAAGAGGATGGTCTTCGTTGTCTTCAGAAAACTTTGTCTGACTACAAACGTGGCGATAAAAACAGTAAGCCGTAATATAAAAACTAATTTTAAAAGTTTACTTATTGCATTACCGTACTATCACTACGAGAATCTCGATCACGTTCTCACAATTACTTAACGGAACCCCATGATATGGTCATCATCTTAAGATTTTCTCAAAACCAACACAAATGTTGGCGGGTGGTTGGTTATATCCTCTTCGTTTCAGTTACATTGAAAGGTTTAATGGGGGTCGGGAAGGTAGAACTGGGTTGAGAATATTTTTATGAAAAAATTGTACTTGTTTACCTAATCTTGTCTGGTTCCATGTTTTGCCAAAAATAGAAACAGACCCGCCATCGAAGATTTTTCGAGCTGCAAGCCTCCTTCTACAGAGGACAATCAAGGACACAATATTTAGTGTTTTCAATCTAACCATACTCACTTTGATATATCTTATGGACGATTTTGCGAGAAAACATAGGTAGGTCCGGGTGATGAGATCATTACAGAAAATTAGTAGAAGTGAGAGAGCCGGTAAACGACCGTTAAGCACAAGTTGCCTCATTCGAAATTGAATTTTTGCAATCATTTTCACAGATTGCCCGCCTCAGAACTTAGTCAAGGCTTGGAAAGGATTTTACCTGAGCTATTATCAAAATCTGGTGATACTGCACTTGGCAAAAATAAAGTGGCTACTGAGTGCATTCTGAAGTTGCAGTGTTGTCAGCATATTAGGTTCGTTCGAAGTAGCAGCACAGCTCAAATAATTGTTTAAGTGATATGGCTTTTATGTGACTTGTGAACTCGAGAAGTTTCGAGTTTCTTTCGCTAATGGGTCTACTAACTATTATGCTTTGCCATTTGCAGAGGTTTACATGTGATATCTACCAATCTAACGAAACCTTTTGACATCCCTGTTCATCCACGACTGGCACAGAGCAAGGCAGAAATGGTCGAGGAGCTTTTAAATACCTACGGGTTATCCTCAGAAAAGCATAGGTGAGTGTGTAACAACAAGTGCACCCCAATAAACATTTGACACCGATACCAGGCTTTACAGGATTTCCAGCAAGAAAAGTTTTATTTCTTTCAAAGTAAATCCAAATGTTATTGTTATTGCTCGATTTTGTAGTGGTCTAACTGCCAGGGATTACGTTGAGTTTGGTGTCTCCGCGTTGAATCAACCGTCCGAATCCGTTAGAAGGGTCGCTGAAAGAATTATAGTGGCCTTATATCATACTCACCCAAAGCTGGTCAGACAAAATCTCCCTCTGGAGGAGGATATCTCGCCAAAGAATGTACAGTATAGGCAACTATTTCAGCAGTTTGATAAAATAGACAAGGAGGTCTGTATGGTAATCGCAAAGTCCACTTTGTCTTCCATTGAGAGTCACAGTTTTAAGGAGGATTATATAATGCTATATACGTTGTATTTTTGCAGAGAAAAGATGGCGGAGTTAACATGCATTCCATTATCAAGGAAAGCAAGCCTGCACACCCCATGACGTCTAGTGTGTATATTCCAAAAATATAAGAAAAACCAAAACAAAGTCATTCAAGTATTTTCTTCAGCAATTTACAACAATAATAGCAGTATGATGATGATGATAAGAGATTACGGAATAATTATTATAGAACGGCCATTACCCCACTTCATGTTCAGATCTTTCCAATCAACATTATTAAAATGCAAGTCAACGATATCATTAAAATTTTATGAGATTTAATAAACCACCAAAACAATATAGTAATAGCAAAAAAAATCCGTAAAAGTGAATCTCGTACAGGTAGGCCAAAACTCAGTTTCAACACCACGCGGCGTTGTTGCAGCTGAATTCATGTAATAAAGACATTGCACAAAATTAAATCAAAAGAAAATATCTCAGCATCATAAACGTCAATCGTAGAACTCACAGTCAGTTATATAACTAGTCGTAAGTAAATCGTAATTGTTTTTTAACTAAAATAATAACGTCTGGAAAAGGTAAACAGTAATCATGTACCAAAAAAATGTACCAACAATGACTACTTTGTGCCTGGCTTTATTGCACACATACACACATCACGACACCACAATAATTACCACCATTACCAATACCAATGCTATATGCCACCTCTATCAAAAGATTCTTTTGAACAGCTTTGATATTGTAATATTCAATTGGACATGTCATTCTGCAATAATTAAATGGTTGCTTATTTTAACGAAACTAGTCACTTTTAAAACTTTCCTTCCAAATAAAACCTCACTTTAAACGAGCTATTATTCTCTACTTCTGTAGTCCAATGTTTTGAGGAGTATTTAAGTTTAACTCTTGTGGTTTTTACATTTTTGTTACAAAATCAAACTACGTATTAGTAACAGGAACGAGTTTTTAAAATAAAATTACATAATATTCTCTATTCTATTAGAAATGTTTAGTTGAGTGAGATTACATTTTTTTG
>JAHZNE010001146.1:0-21791 GCA_027744055.1 Callyntrura sp. NNG-2020 | reverse complement strand
TAACTTTCTTTTTCCTTTCCTGCTAGTTCTCTCGCTATGTTCGGTAATAGTACCAACTTGGTCATGGTGATTCTCTATATAATGTCATTATTACACTCTATTTCTACTCTCTCTCTCTTTCTTTCTCTGTACCATTCTCATTACATCCTATTATCCTAACAGTGACAATTATTTCTATCGTACGTAATCACCCTTGTTGAATCCGCTTGAATATTATGCACTTGTTATATAAAAATACGCCGTTATCTCTCCGCTAACACTCAGTTTTTCTCTCCTGTGTATCTTTAAATACTTACATTTTTTTTTCTCTCTCTCTCTGTTATAGCATAGTCATGTGTGCTCTTTTTCTTCTTCCCTTCTCCTTTTTAGAAATAGTATCCTCGCCTTCCCCTATAATTATCGCTACTATACTGCTATCATCACTAAAGAGCTACAAGTTACATTGGCGCGGGGTCACCTTTTTTTTCTAACCACCACACACACACGCCGAGCCAGAGAGCTCTCCTTTCTCACATCCGCTTTCGCACATAAAAACACACACACACACTTTCTCCCTTTCAATTCTCGTTACACAACAACATAGACAACACACTGCCAGCGCGAGGAACATTTTTTTTTCAAGGAGACACATTGTCAACGAAAAATAGGAAAAAACACGTACACGGTGACCACTCTGTTTGATTTTTTTTTGGGAAAAGAGACCCCATTATTATTCTGGGGGTATATTGCCGTCGTGCTGGTGTGTCGAGTATCTGTTATGCGTTTGCTTCGCCCTAAAAAATTACGCTTTCGGGGAAACAAGAAACATTGGCAAAGGGCATTAATGCATTAGCAGAACAACGGCAAATGAACAGTATCACGATCATTAGATCAGGAACCTCATGACGACCGTCATCCTTCTCCTCCTTCTACAGTTCCTCCTCCTCCTCCTCTCCTCTTCTTTCTCCAGATCATCGTCATCAGTATTCAACGACTTGACTCGCTACAAAAAGTACCGACAAACACACACTGGAAATGGGTAGTGTGTGTAACAGCAGATAAATATAGCATGTGCCTACGTTGCTGTTTTCTGCGCTCTGTTTTTGGTTCGTTTCACAAAACACAACAGGAGGTAAAAAAAGCAGCAGTGGAGAAAGATGAGGGGGAAAAGAAGAGAGAGAGAGAGAGAGAGAGAGAAAGTTTTAGTCTGGTGTAGTTTACATTCTTGGTCTCTCCTACTAATGGTGTTGGTTCACTCGCTACTGCCCACATTATTACTATTATTATTATTATTCTTATTATTATTATTACTACTACGTTAGTTCGGTATTATTACTATTCGAGGCGTAAATGCAAAAAAGTAGGAGAAAGGGAGCGAAGGAAAGGAGAATCGTAAAAAACACCTCTCACATTACAGTGCCATGGGGTAGTGTGGTGGATGGATGCACGGAGAAAGAAATGAATGAACAGAGCCAAAAAGGATAAAGCTGTCAGTGTTACTGTTTACTGGTTCCTACTCATTCGCGTTGACCCTTCCGCACTCTCTCTCTCTCCACTTTGCTAGTTTTCTCCTTCCCTCCTGTATTATTGACTGCGGAGAAAGAGAGTGCGAGAGAAAAAAAACCTGGTTTGGCTTGACCTGGCCTCTGATCTGCCTCTCTCCTATTTTTTCCCTGTTTCTTCTCCTTTGCCCGCCGGGTTTTTTTATTTGTAAACTGGCTTGAGACATTGAGTAGATCGATGCCCACCGTTTTAAATCACGTTGCTTTATCCAATAAAAATACTCACCAGTCCACCTCACCATCACCACCACCACCACCACCAATAAATAGCAACAGAGCAAATAAGAGAGTTGCCAAAGGAAAGTAAAAAATCATCACAGATATTACTTATTGTCGCAATGACAGAAAAATAAAATTACCTCCCCGGGAAGAAAATGGCTTTCCTTTTCTTGTGAAACATACTGCCTGGCATCGGGCACGCGCTGGGTGGTGCAATTAGACTGGACGCTATAGTAATCTAACACGTTTACACTCTACTCCAATAATACCTATACGTGTACGCATCATTCGTTTTATGTTTACCCCAGCTGGGAGCTAGTAGGGTTTTACAAAAAAACCACAAACATGGATCTATGAAGCCGGCCAATAGTTTTGTATCTGTGGGGCGAGTGAAAGGAAAATAGAGAAAGACAAAAAATCCAAGTGGGCAGTCATTCTCCCCGATGCGATGTTTCGATTGATTGATGTTGCTAAAATACAAAGGGAGTCTGATTGTGAAAAAGGAGGAGGGGCGGGGTACGGTAAAGCGACTATAGCACGAGGGGCTGGACAGGCGTTCTTAGAGACAGTTATAGTGAGTAGAATAAATGGTAGTAAACAGTGTGTACAGCATTATATATTATTATTGTTATCGGAGTCGTATCTGTCTGTTGATAAGATAGAGAGACAAAGAGATAGGCGCCCGTGCAATAGGTATTTGTAGCTAGAGGTATCTATGTATAGAGGAGACGACGACGGAGAACATTTTTCTTGGCGGTGGTAGTTTGTCTGAAAATGGGACCTGCGATGGAAGCAGAGGTGGTGGTGGTGGTGATGTTGCTAGTTTTGGCTGTATTGGCGTTTTTAACGATCCCCTGGACTGTTTCTAGGAAACTCCATTCCTCCCACAAACTAAACACCATTGCTCCCACCATTATGTAGAATACGACGAAGACTAGCACTAGGGAAATTGGTACACGGTCGCCAGACACCACCATCATCACCGGTGGACTAGCGCAACGCTTCTGTTCGCGCGTGGAGGCTGAGCTCGATCCGGGATTCATTTCTATCGCGCTGCCCGAATATTCGTCCAGCGTTTCCACGTCAACGACGTCGGGACCACCGTCAACGCTCCGGTGTAAGAGAGGTACACGGGAGGGGGTGCCCTCCATTTGGGAGATCTGGCTGGCAGATCCGCTACCACCTGTTCTATTACTGAGAGAGCCCCCATTTACATTAGCACTCGCACTCACACCACTCGGACACAGAATTCCTCCTACGCCCCCGAAACTTTGTCTACAGCCCGCACCCCCTCCAAAACCGTCATCTACTTCTAGTCCATCCATGGGTGGTGGAGGAAGGATTATCGACGTGGTCACGTCCACGATCCCATCGCCGTCGTCACTCATCATGAATTCCTCCTCGATCCCTGCCATTCCTCCTTGCTCTGCGGCGTGAAGTTGCTGAAGCACCATTCTACTCCGCTCGTCTTGACTCATGTTCACATTGTACTCCGCACACTCTCTCAACATTTGCTTCGCCGCAGGATCTAACGCCTTTAGTGTCGCGGTCCTGGCGGGATCACGTCGGAGCTTCACTCCAGCTCCGCCCCGGCTATGGGCGGCAGCTCCTCCGGGGGCTACTGAACCGTGGTAAATTGATGAGGACGAGTCTGTCGGTTGTTGGAGGTATTGCTGGTGATGTTGCTGCACAACGTGAGTCTCACAAGTCATTGCAGACACGGAGTACTTTACTTGAATGGAGGAGGGCTCCTGTTTCAGGGAAGGCGAGCGTTTTTGGACGGATCGAGGCGACGACGACGAGGAACGTGCCGACCTTCGAGGACAACAAATGTGGTTGTACACAAACTTAAAGGTGTTGGCCATCAGCGTGCCAATGTTGGACAGCCAGAGGAGCATCAGGGGAACTCCGATCACGGCGTAAAACATGGTCAGCACTTTCCCCAGTGCGGTGCGCGGAGCTGTGTTCCCATAGCCTGCAAAAGGGACAAAAAAGCAAAACGTTACCAAAAAACCCGCAATAAAATCAATTTTTATGTCAATGAAGACTTTTCTCTCGGTTTCATTTTTACCAGCGACTCATCCTTCTCAATTTTCCCTTTCATTCACTCTCATTTTATGTCTTATAGATATATGACCTCTCTGCACTCTGACGAGGCAAAAGACTATACAAGATGATTGCGTTATGGCAAAAGGACAATATTGCAACAGTACAGCTCATCAAAAAATCCCTTTCGTCTGCGCCAGAGAATATACCCTTTATTACTGGTATTCTGTATTAATAAAGATAATAAAAGAAGCAGGAGAACATGAGATCATTTTATATTCCCATCATCNTACAGCTCATCAAAAAATCCCTTTCGTCTGCGCCAGAGAATATACCCTTTATTACTGGTATTCTGTATTAATAAAGATAATAAAAGAAGCAGGAGAACATGAGATCATTTTATATTCCCATCATCCCATCTAAGATAATTACGATGAGGTATATTGTATTGGAGAATGCCTGCCGCATTAATGAAATTATGTTTGAGTGAGCAGCCACATTGCCAGACCAAGCAATCTTGTATGCATTTTCCCCGGCATTCAGAGTAGGCACAGGCTCATCAACTAGATCGGGAAGATCATAATGTCGGGAATAGGAGGGCTCGTCCTAATAGAGCTTCTTTTTTCTCCATTGATGGCCTGTGAAATGTGATATGGAAAGCACTCTCGCACAACTGTATCCAAACCCCACAGCAAACGATGAGATCTCTGCAGCAGGGAAAAATAACTTTGGAGGAAAGCCACCTGATAATTTTTGTTCTGTCGTTCTTGTAGGATGGAAGGTATTTTACTTTGGAACTTGTCAAGACCGAAGTCATTTAAAGTATAAAATAAAGTTTAAAATTTAAATTGCCCCAACCCCCATTTACTTTGACATTTGTAGAGCGTCACCTTGGAGCAACTACTACGCAAATCTCATAATTTGGATTTGGACCAAGACATTCTCCCAACCGAATACTCTGAAATAGTTTGCCAGCGAGACTGCCCTTTGCGCTGGAGGTGTACCCCCTTTTCATACAACAGTAGCCATGCAGCATTGTTTTTCCCTAAAAATCCTAAAACAAAACTTTAATCCGGCTTAGTAATATTTACAGTAAGGATGAAACGAAAACTAGCATTCTGTCCCTCCCTTAATAATACTCTCAAATCCTTTGTCAATATTGTCATGATCATCATCACTATCTACTCCGTTGTAACGATTGTTTGATTACAAAGATGATGATACGTAATAATAAATAAGTTGCGAATGGGGAACACTACGTTGACTCTACACCCATACCGGCAAGACTCCCTGATAACTACCAGAGAGATGATCTTCTTTCTCATCAACTGCCTTTCCCTCCATCTCTCTTACCACCTCTCTCGCTCTCTCTTTCCAGTTTCAGTCTCGTTTATCCATTTTCAGTATTATAAGCATATATCATCACATGGAGAGAGAGAGAGAGAGAGCTTGAAACGACGTTATTATTATTTACTGACAGAGGAAAATCCAATTTTAACTTTTACCAGGACATGCATACCCAACAACAGACTAATTGTAAATAAAGTAGAGAGAGAGAGAGAGTGAGAGAGAGAGACCAACCAGTTTTCCCTTTCCCCGACTGGTTCTCCCTTCAATTTGTTTAAAAAAGCTAGACTGTATTCCTCCACTCCAGGAGCAGCAGACTCTCATTACTACGATTCGCTTTTCATTTCATTTTACAGCTTATTCGATACTCTTCTCCAAAATCTAATCCAGCAAGCTTCGTTCACGAACACAGCAGCAGCAACAGCAACAGCAGCAGCGTGTCAAAACAGAGGGCTATACGGTAAGTGGAAACAAGATTCCAGATTCCTTATTATGATGCTGGTTTGTTGTTATAAAAACTACTACAACTCTGACGACGACGACGATGATGTTGATGATGTTGATGATGCTAACTACTTCATTAAAAAGTACTACCCACACACCCCATGCGAGAAATGTTTCCAGTGAAACGATTTGTTTAGTTTAGTACCATCTAGTTAGTACAAAGATTGGCATGAACCGCGCGGGTAAATGATGAAGTGGTAACCGTGATCTATAAATAGATCGAGTAGATACATTATAGCGGATTGCGACTAACGACAATGTAGAGGAGGACGATGAGATGCGATGAGGAAGAGAGAGAGAGATACGGTGATGAGGAGTGAAAGGACGCTGAAATGCTGAGGCTGCTGATCTTTTACAAACAAGAGTCCTCAGTCCTTGTCGTGATGAATGCCCAAACTAACGGTACATTTCCACTGCACTCTAAATCAACATTGACATCATCAGCATCATCATCATCACCACCACCACTGTGGCAAACGTCCTAGTGTCCTTCATATTCTTTTGAAGGGTTATGCTGATACGAGTGGTAATTATAAGGAATTAATTAAGGCCTAAATTGGTTAAGCCCGCATCCTCAAGTAAGTCATAATTGCTTCGTGGTAAAATTTAAAACTCGCGCAGAAATTTTCGTGGAAATTCGTTCTTCATTAAGCATTCCAGTTTCTCCGAACAATTTCGAATCCCCCAAAATGGGGTTATGAAGGAATTGAGATTAGGAGGAAAAGTGTCAAAATATGGAAACCGCGCTGCTGTTACCACCCCTGGATGCAAACTAGTTACAATGTCAATTAATAGGAAATGTGGTAGTAACATAGGCGCCACAAGAGGCATCATATTTCGTATTTATTCATTAGTTTCCTTGGAAAAAAGTGAGCGGTCTGGTAAGGACGATAATGACGACGACGACGACGGAAGGGAAAATTCAATAATCAGCCTTTTCTCCTCAGCAGAGAAAACGTGAAATACGGGGGAAAGCTAAATAACATTTTTCCAACTTTCTAACAACCAACTATCAACTAACTACCAGCCACAAGCTACAGGGTGTATATCTGCGCCCTGGTTTCCGCGGTGCCTTTGCCGCGTTTCCAGCGACAAAGTTGAGAGAACATAATATGAGCTTCTCCTTCCAGGAAAATAATAAAAGAGGGAAATTGAACGGGGAAAATGTGTTCTTTTCTGCCAATTTACTACTGCCATTGGCTGGTACGTACGCATATGATAATAATATGTACAGAGAGATGCATCTACTTAATGTAGAGGAGGAGACAACTGAAAAGCTGCAGATAGCCGCACTCTTCTTAAGCAGGCATGCCACGCGAAAATAGGGCTACACATCGAGAAGAGATAACGTTTACTATGACAACGCCTGTTTCGCTATAAAAGGGAAGGAAGCCAGAGAGACTTTTTTCCCTCCAAGGACATCCCCATCGACATGAGAAGTAATCGCTGACAATATGGAAAATAGCAGAAGAGGCAGTCATCGTCGTCGTCGTGGCGGCGGTGATGGTGGTGGTGGTAGGGGTATGGGTTTCTCTTCAAAATGTAATAATAGCCCACATTATTATATACTTTTTCCGTTTTCTGTACAACGACGACGACCTAATCTATCTACCCTACGGTTACCATCACCACAAGCACGCGGCCGTAACTACACCAGAGAGTGAAGTGTAGTAAAGGGAAAGTGTCTTTTTTACTCGACAGCGACACACTTGTTCGCCTTTTTGGATGATGATTATGTGATCGTGATGGGCTGCTGTTGAAATAAAGCGGAAATGGATTCCAAGGCATGTCTTGTATAATTAGACATTGTTCTCTCTGCTATCTCCCTTACTTTCTCCCTCTCTCTCTCCCTTTCTCTCTACTTCTCTGGAAAAACATCCGATTCGATCGTACATGTGTGTAATACAAAGTGCGCGCGGACGAACGGACATTATCTGATTGTGTGCACTTTGCACTGCACACCCAAAAAAGTATTATGCAGCACACACCAGAATAGATATATATTATACGCAGTCATGCATATAAACTTGTGGGGGAATAAAGGTGTCCAGCCGTTTGCCACATTCCCGATTCCTATCCGCACTTCTGACCACAAACTTTCGTCTTTGAGTGGGGATTCGAGGTAGCCATCAACAGTGACAGTGGTACAAAATGACTGGAAATCATGGCTGGTAAGTTGGAAAAAATGTGAGAGAATATATCATTTCCTGCCTGTCAAAAGTAGCTGTGCTAACTCTCCAAATATTTACGATAGTGCCATCCTGTGCCTACTACTATTACTACTACTACTACTACTACGAGATAAGATGAATAATACACCCCACTTGTGTCAATGGATAAGTGCATTTTACAACAAATACAGCCGCTGTTAACAATATCATTCTATTTTTCGAGACCAACATAAAACATGCATTTTGCATCGAATTCCCGGCCCCTGCTTCTGACAGTGTGTCGCATTCAATAGTTGGCTAACAATGAAAATCGTTACTGTTACGTTATTGGCCGTGCGGATTGTTGTAGCTTTGTGCATTCCTATACACATTTCAGTGTTGCACTCACGTCCCAATCTTATTTGCTGTTAAGAGGATATCGATGATGACGACGACGACCCTGGCGGTGAAGACCCTTCTCAAGGAAGTACTTGCATTGCAGTTAAATATTTACAATGTTGTATTTGCTTTTGCAAAAGGTGAAACCGTCGTAGACTCAATAAATAGGCGGTCTTCTTCTCCTCCTTTCCTTTGGACTGTTGTATAATAGCAACCGTTTTTTTAGCAGGCGCCACCAAATACTACGACGATCCTGATAGGTTCTTGTCACACCGAAAGAAGGATTTGCTCAAGTGAAACAAAATAGGGTTTTGTATGCTTGTAACGCTTCCAAGAATAAATCCAGTGGGTGATGTGTGCAGCGGAGAGGTCGATTTAGTGGCAAAAGATACTGGTATATATACCTACTTTAAGCAATCATGGCAAAGTAGACCGGGGAATAACGTATTGCAATGAAGATAGTACGTGCTGAGCTCGGACATGTACATTTTTGACAAAAGTCTTCCGTTGCCAGGGTGACACACATAATATGTACACACACACTCTCTCAACTCTCAACCCATGCGAGACAACGTTTAACACTAAAAATGCGGGAAACTGTGCCTGTATTCTTATAGCAGCTAAAGATAAACTGAAATAGTACGACACCAAAACTGCAAGAAAATGAGCGTTTTTGATGAAGATGACGGTTAATGGTGGTAGGATCACTCACTCTCTCAAGAAGTGTGGAACTCTTCAGCTGCTCCACCCACCCCAGTAGAGAAATAGAGACAAAAAAGAAAATTATGATAGTCTCCCCGTAAAAACACTACAGCTCTTTAATGTTACCCTGGCAATATGCAGGGGGAGTACTATACTGACAAGGAATGACAACCCGACGGGTTTGCGTAGGTAGATAGCCCCTACTACTTCGTCCCCATCAACCAAGTTAGCAGCAGCAGCCTTTATTACTTTGTAATATCTTGTACCACAGAGGTACATACACAGTTCTGGCTAAAATAATAATATGTACCAAGTAATGTCTCTGTGTGAGCCGAATAAAATATGCCTGCCCACCACAGCGCCTTCCACCAAGTAAGTAGTGGTTAGCAGTAATAAAGTGGAATGCCTGGAGGAGGATGACATCCTTTCCTTTACATTACGACAACAAAGCAGTCTTCTCCCCCATTTCTCCTTCATCACTGCAGTGGTCTTTATTATCACTCCATGTTGTTCACACTTGTGTGTCCTTTATCTACTGCTGTTGCGGCTTTCCAAATAATTATAAATAATATAGGATTAAGTACTATACACGTATAATCCAAACTCTAAACATTGTAAACACGCATAATCATCAGCCTCCTTTGTCCTTCATGAGAAAATGGCCTAGAAAGTATTCTACTGTGTGGGGGGTGGGGTGCCATCCCGGAACTGTGCCTGCCACTGTCAGTCCGACACGGTGTTATACACTAATTTACATGTAAAAGGAGAATAAGGCTTGACTTAGCAATTTTCCCTGTTTCTGCTGTTGAGTGAAAGTTGTACTGTGCCTTGGTACGAGTACAAGAGAGGAGAACGTTATGGGTGGTCACTGGGGGGTTAAAAAAATTTGCGTGGAAAGAAAAAACATTGTGATGCATTTCTGCTGCCCGGAAACATGATACCTTCCGTTTGGTTAAATATATTTTTGTTTGGGGAGATGTCGTTGACATTTACAGTGTGCCCCCAACTGCTGTTGGTAGACGGGTAGAACAGAGGCAGAGATACTCCCTCCTATTTAAGGGAAGAGGTTTTTTTGGAACTTCATTCCTCATTGTTTGCAGAAGCAGCCGCACAGCATCATTCAACTTGCACAAACACCTCTACTAAATTCCATTACCACATGGATCCAGCACGCTGATACGGCGTATTCTGGTCGTTCACAAAAACGTTTTGTGTGGGCAGAGTGATAAGCAGATGCGAGCTCGACTGTTCCTCACAATATATGTCCGTTGCTGGTAAGCATATCGCGTCATTATAACCGGCCTAGTGACCGGAGTCGTTTTTAGCGACTCACTTTTTACTTTACTTTTCTTCCGTTAAATAAGTAAGTAGGCATGGGACACGTCAAGACGAAAGTGGTGGCGTTTTCCTCCACAAACAATCCCATCATCACGGCCACACACACTCGGCCACACACACGTACACACACGCCTATATACATCCTCTCTTTCGACTCCTTCGTTATTTTCCATCTTCCTCTCCTCACCACTCACCAGCAACGACGCCAACAACAACAAAAACAGTTTTCCTGGAAAAGCGACTGCTTTATATATAAGTTGCCTAGACAACGGCTTCCTGTTAACGCTACATACAAACTCAGCTATTGCTCTTCGTTGGCATCATCATCGGTCTCTCATCATCAGGGTCTTTTCCTTGTTGTCTTGCAGGGTCGTCGTCGTCACCACCACCATCACCGTCGTCGTCGAGTTTCACCACAACAACCGTGCTGTAGTTGCTGGGTAGACGTCGGTTTTATGTTGGTTGAATAATGAAAGATTCCGAAGATCGTTTATATTATGTTCGTTCACTCCTACCAGACGAAGAAGTAAACTGGAAGTTTATAAATATAATATTTATTATTAGCGTGAAAGTGGATGGATCGAGTGCCGACACGGAGGAGTAAGCAAACTGCAGGCAAGTTTTTTTTCTCTTGTACTTGGAAAGACCTTCAATAAAGCAACAACTCCTTTTTAACCCAACCCCACCACAAAATGCTACACACACACCCACAATAACAGGAAAAAAAAGAGAAAGGTGCAGAGAAAGCGAGCCAGAAACAAAGTCGAGTTAAAGCTACACAGCCAAAAAAAAAAGTGTTGCCCTCATCTTGACTCTCATTCAAGAAGCAGACAGACACACAGAGAGAAAGTGAGAGAGAGAGAGAAAGAGCAGCAGAACGACGAGATTGCCTTGAGGAACAGCGTAATGTGAAGGATGACTTCCGTTATGAACAATTTCTCGAGATACTATTACTTTGCTACTACTGCTGCTACTACTACAACTACTGCATTCTCTGCTATTTTCTCCCCGTCTCGCATTTTCCCTTGTTATAGGTGCCCCTGTTGTTGTTCTCGGTTTATATTTCTACGAAATGCAGCCACACACCTTTGGCTGGTGGAACAGTTGTTTTCCTGTCACACAACAGGGTATAGTGTTACCGCGCCTGCTTTCTCCTAGTATCTATTATACACGTTAGCACATTCCAGCTTGATTGCTTCTCTTCTTCTTCTTCTTCGTGTATGTCCTGTCGTCTCGTCGTTGGTATGGTAGCCGTGGTGAGGGACGACGACACAAAGGAGATAAATTGCCGGGGAAAGAGAGACGACATTACACCACCACAAGTATTCATTCCATTACCACCATTGTCCCCATCACATCAGCTTGCTTCATCTTCGCCACCACCGTGGAAAAGGAAGGCGAGGAGTTTATTAACCTCAACATCGAAAAAATACGGCTTCTTTCCCTCTCTCTCTCTGGTACGTCGTCGTCGTGTGTGGTGTGATGGTCAAGTAAACATATGCGTAGGCACGGGCATAAAACATGGGTATAGGAACACCAGCGGAACAACCGGACTTCGTAATGCGATGATTTAAGCAGCGGTGATAATATTTGAGAAAAAATACTCCTATCGAAAAGAATGGTTTATTTGTGCCGTTTCTGGAGATATTGCATTTTCCGGTTTTTACCTCTCCACATCGTTACATGTACAGTTATTGCCATATTATTCCAGAAGAATAACCACCAACAAAGATTTAAAGCTTTTGCAAAAATCTTTTAAATTAAGGCCTGTCCTCATTTTTTAGGTTATTGCGCCATGTATCTTTCTACGTCACCTCAACAGAGAGTCCCGGGTGGGGAAATGATAATGGTGACTGCTTGTATGTCATAAAACGTTGTAAATGACGGTTGCAATTTTTAATGTTTAATCCAAAAGTGGTCCAAGTAGACATACATGTGTTGTACGACAAATGGAATTACGAGAAATACAGGATGTATGTAGGTAACGATGATACCGGATCTGAGATGGTTATCAGCACTGTTTATATTAATCATTTAGCAAGTCGCTAATGCACCACTTTATGTTCTTTTTTTGTGTCCGTCTCTCTACGTAGGAAGGATCCAGAGGGAATTTGTTCTGAAAGTGGTACTTTTTGCAAACCATGTTTCCAGTGTTAGAAAACTTGAGCAGGGTCTGCAGTGAATGTGGGCGACATGTTCAGACGACGTTTACACAAATTAGAAGTGATTGCATGGCGACAGTTTGGACGTGTGCAAATGGAACAACATAATGGAGCCCGCGTGTACGCCTTTGTTAAAAGGTTACTTATTTAATTGTCCATCGGGTATTTGCAGAGGTCGTATATTGGGACTGCTTGATGTTTGCATTAGATTTTTGATGGTGCATGCGTAGGTTTATAAAAATAAGCGTGGACAATCCCATAACCGGTACGGTTATTACTGTGCGATTGAGAAGGTGGAATATGTACGTATGAATGGGCACATTTTTTCGCATGCCATTTCACTATTTACTATTAGCACTGCTCTAGACGCCGACTTCTGCAACAAAGACATAATAATGATAAATGGCATAAAAATAGATAAAAATAAATAGCTTCCATTGTTCCAGTCAAGGTACACATTTTTTTTTAACGTTTCTTGTGTATATAAAATTCTATTTAACTTTATTCTGGAACACCCCTCGTGTTACACCCAAAAGAAGACGAGAAGAGGACCAACACGGGTAAAAGATGTTTTTGATTGAATGTCGACGCCTGGAAACTATTTGCCCCAAACGGGGTTCTTCATCTTCTTGCATACGAGTACTCCGTGAGATTTTGCTTTTAACTTGGTTAACGGTAGCATGCCTACATATACTATGCCAAGACGAAACTTGGCGAAACGTAAGACGACGGCGATTTTGAAGTACGTTCGCTTACTTAGCTTCAAACTGTTTCCGGGAATATGAAAATTACTTTTAAAACACACGGAGGACCCCATTACAACTACCGTAGAAAGAGCGGAAGGCAGGCAGGAAATAAAACCAGAGTGGAAACAGCTTTTTGTTTGATGTAAGCACACACACACACACACACAGACACAGACATTCAGTAAGGAGAAGTATAATCCTCATTTCATCTCCGAAAGCGCTACATAAATCTTCCAGGAAGTCGAAATTGGCAGACTGATTGTGAGTAGGTCCATTTTAAAAATGAAACTTTTTTGTGGGCAACAATCAGTGTAGTTCTCAAAGGGAAGAATTTAATGTAAGTGGAACATTTTAATAAAAGGAGCAGAAAAAAATAACAATTTGTGAGAAATACAATTCGTTTGTTGTTGTTATCGTTACGCTCCCAGTTCCGGTTCCAGGTTAAAGCATGATACAACACCAAAAAGTATTCTCGAGAAAACACGTGTATTTTTTCGGGAAGTTCAACGCTACCAGGAGGATTTAGTGAAAGCTGGAGCGTTTTCATACTCAAATTATGACAACGTTTACCCCGTAATGTTGTAACAGTCAGAGCTCTTGTATCAGAGATCGGCTTGTAGTTTTTTTTACCGGGGTAATACGAATTATTTCTCCGGGAAGTTTTAAAATGATGAATTTAAGGAAACATGCTCATACCCCTACTATAAACATTAGTATTGGGTTATTCATGAACGATTTATACCACTATAGCTCTTTATATCATCACCGCTTGTTTGGAACATACCCTTTGCCAAGTACCTACTAAAAGAGGTATATGTATTTGTGCAGATGCGTAACTTGTATGATGGGAATGTAAAAAAGTAGTTTTTGCAAGAAAATGCTAAAAATAGATAGACCTCCTAGCCCGCAGCACTTACTTTTTTAACTAGGAAATGGAACAACTCTGTGGAGACAAACTCATTTTCTTTTTCTCTTCTCCTGCCCCGTCTTCCCGAGCAGAGAGCTGCAATTCAACTAGTAGTGAAGCCCAGACGAGAGTGGGAGAGAGGAGGGGGAAAGCCAGACCCTGATAAGGAAGAAGGGAGCAGAGAAATAGAAAAGATGAAGAGGTTTCTTGTCTCCGGATTTTCTATCACTGTCTCTCAAGAAACAGATCCTATTAGACATTGAGGGTAAACGGGCACTTTGTAACAACGACGTCCCTACTTCATACACACAGATAGTCAAATACGAAGTTCTGGTAGGTAAGTAGTAAAAAAACGGGATAGATAGCCTACTTTACGGGGGAACAGCAGACAGTGGTGCATGGACAAAATACACACGAGTGTTTTTTTTTCTTATAGAGGGTCTCCTCTGCCTAAATAACAGGTTTGCATGTACTCCTAGTAATACTCAAGTTCAAGTTGTGTGCGAAGGAAGAAAAGCAATAGTTTTGGAGAAGGATGATGATCAGGCAAGATGGGAAGGACGATGACGATGGAGATGATGATGATGATGATGATGATACCGTGACAAGTAAATGAAAGAGAGTTGTAGTAAACTAAGGGGAAAAACATCACGGACGACGGAAAAGGAAGGAGAGTGAATCTTCTCTGTTCCTCTCTGTCTCTCTCTCTCTCTCTTTGGCATATTATTTTGCAGGGTAAGTTAGAAAAGCAATCAGTGACATTGTGAGAAAATGTTCTGTAGTCTATTTAACAATCTGACGAAGAAAAGAAAGGAATGGTGTGGAAGAGAGAGAGAGAGAGAGAGGGAAGGAAGGAAGGAAATAAAACGAGTGGAAAGAGAAATAAGAGGAAAAACGAAAAAAGAAAGGAAAAAAAGTAGCGGAAAGATTTACGTAGACATTACTCATTCATTCACTTACTTACTTTCCTTTACGACGTTTCTTCCATTCTTTCCCTCTCCATTTATGTATCCCACTGACAAGGTAAAGTTTTCAAGGGGTAGATAAAAAAGGAGGAAGAGAAGATGGTAGGGAAATATAGAGGGAGATATTTTGGAATGACTAATACTCCACGTAATTCATCAACTGCTAAACGGGACTCGGGATATTTTAAGGAAGATTGGAATACTAGGCAGAGTATTGATAATGGGAGGTAATGCCAGAGGAGAATTTTTGCGGGGCTTCTACATAAGTAGCTCTCTCTCTCTCTCTCGTTGTCTCTCTCTGTTCGTATGGGTATGTTTTCACCTAATAAGGGATACATGCATACCTTGATGTAAACTCCATTTATCAAGACGACTCCTCTCTCTCGCGCTCTCGCAATGATGATAAATAGCAGTTGATCAGATATACGGGGTAAAATGGTGATAACCCAGCACAAACGTTTTTTTTACCAGCAGCAGAGCATACGGACAGGCAGGAGCATCAACAAAAGAAATTCGTCTTGCTGCTTGTCAGGAAGATCATCATCATCGTCATCATCGGAGTGGTTGCTAGAGATCTGTTTACGTTTTACAGTCTTCCAATAACGGCGTCACGTGGTAAAGGGAGAGCAATGGAGTCTCGAGCAATAGGAGAGGAAGTAAATGTGATGGTGGTAACTATAACAGCAGTAGGGAGAAAGGTTGAGCCGGAAAATAAAGGAATATCCCCGATTTCCATCTGACAGACAAGTTGCTCGTCTTGTAAGGAAAAAAAAAGTTTTTATATGCACAGCAGGCTTCACTTTGAGTAAGTGAAAATGACACAAGAAAACCTTTGATCGAGGAAAAAAGGAAGAAGAGGAAAAAAAACGAGTGCTGAGGTAGAGGAGGATGTTATTGGGGAAAGAAATAAAAGACTGGAGAGAGCGATACACACATGCATACATGTTATTATTTCGCTGGAGAGAAGGGTGCTCTCGACTCGGCTCCAAGGAGTAGATGTCTTGTCGGTAGATAATGGTAAGATATGCTGTAAATGTAGCTTCTTTGAGGCGCGATGTTGCATAACGATTATTATTTTTATTTTTCATACAGATACGCAACGGGAGAAAATCACATGGTTGGAGGAACGCACTTTTTTCCCGGGATGCTGATTGACATTCACCTTGTGCCCGGTCTTTGTACAGGTCCGGAAACATGCAGGGCTAAAGGAGTGTATAAGTTGCGTGTCTTTTTTTAAATTGGTTGTTATATCCAAAGAGCTTTGAAGAGCTCTTGCTTTGCATTTTCTGCAAGTTGCCTCTCTGGTGAGATGGAAAGACGACGTGGGTGAATTGATAGTGATTATGGGCTGGTGTGATGATGATGATGATGATGATGATATAGATAAGTTTGTGTGTATTTAAGCTATTATGTTGATACGATATTTTGATGCGGCAGCTACCACCGTCGTCTATTTACAAAAGAATCGTTCTTCTTCTTCAGAGAAGGACTCTTGTATACTTACAAGAATAGTCGTAACACTAATGCGTGACGGGAGTGGGAATCAGGGAAGCGCGTAGATTTTTGCTTTGTCATTTAATCTGAATAAAGGAAGTACATGTAGACTCTCTGGTTTGTTCTCCGCAACTTTTGGAAAGGTTACATTCAAGCCGTCATGTATCAATTTCGTGGCGGTAATAATGCGCTCTGCTTTTAATTGCTTCTTGTCATTTTCATGAAGGTTCGATGTTGTAATAGGTAAGATGAAGTAAGTTAAAATGTGACCATTAAAGCTGTGTAGTTTGTGTTATCGGGTAAAAAGCAATGACTCAGCTTTTCTAACCTTGGAATATGTTGGTAAGAATAAATAAGAATTTGCCGTTGTGGTATTTAGAGAAACGTATGATGTATGAGTGAGAGAGAGAGAGAGAGCGAGCGGGGAAGAAAAGGCGCTCCTTTTAGTAGGAAGCGTACACACAGCATGTGTGTAAGAGAGAGGTACTTTGCTGACGACAGCAGATTTTGCAGGCTGCACACTCCACCCGCAAATAAAGCGATATCTTGTCCAGAGCCAGTCCAAGAGTGAATATAGGAAGTAGGAAAACTATTGACACAAACAACCTCATATTTCCAGTCTGAATGTGTGAGTCATGTGAATAATGATAAAGGCATGCAGGAGCAAAAAGCAGAGTGAGTGGTTGATTAGGGTGATGTGATGCAAGATGTAGATAGGTTTGCTTACGCGTTAACACGAATTTAAACAACAGCGACATTCAGTCGACTCATAAATGTCTTCTATACATTGTTATGCAACGTAGTATCGCATTTGTTATAAGGGCAACTTTATATTTATACTTGATCAAAGAAAGGAAACATGATTTTTAGGTATAGTCGATATGACGAAACTACGCAGATTTGACACGCTTGTACACAGAACACTTCCTGACTACACAAAACGATCATTTTGAACCTTGTCGTCAATCGCGTGTATTACATTCAATTTTTCCCACTTCTACTTTGCAGGTCATACCATTTCCATTGTAAGCGATCCTGTCCATTGCTACTAGAGCAGAGGAAACATATTCTATCTTTGACTGTTCCAGTTGTCAAGTTTTAATTGTACGTTTCGAGCAGAGTTACTAGGAGATTAGGATAGGAAGTTTCTGCTATGCTCTTCGTAATGCACAAGCAAAAATTCTGGGAAGTTATGGGGAAATTAGCTTTAAATGCACTGAAACAATGAACTATTATCAGCAGCCCCGATTTCGCAGTAATTTCAAATTATTTGCACGGGGAGGCTGGTGAAATGTATTTGACTTGTGAAGGTTCACTTGTGAGATACGCTCTACACTTGACTTGATACAATGTTCCATACAGGACAAGCTTAAAAAGTGTATTACGCCTTGTCGTGCAGTACGGGTGCCTCATCATGATAATTTATGTACGCGTCTCAAGAAATCGGTTACTATAAAAAGGTATGCCATCTCTGCCAGTTCTTTGTGAGATCAATTCATAAACCTATGTTTTTTGCTTTCCTCAATATTCGTACCAGAAAAGAGAGCGTTTCCACAGTCCGACCTGCATGCGCCTGTGTACACAAGGAAGCATTCCTCTGGACTCAGGGGAACAAGCGTGTCAATACATGTGATGGATAGCTTCTCATTATATAACTGAAGAAAACACTGTTCCTGCCGCAATTATATTAGAAAGCCACCGTAAGATTAGCGACAAAGAGAGAGAGATTGAGGGAGGAGGAGGAGAGTGAGAACCCTATCCTGCCCTGCAAAAAGGAGACGCTTAAGTACATACATCTTTACATCGTATGTAATCTTAACTATGCATGTTAAATGTACCGTTATCTTGTAGTGCATTTTCCATATCGCATATCGACAGCATTCAAACGTAGGAGTAATCGGCTAAAATGGCCACACAAATTAAATAGCAAACCTGGCGTATACAAGGAGCGCCATCAGAGTATTTCCCCGATGCGATGTTACGGAAGTTGGGTGTATCAAAAGAGAGAAAAGTGATTGTGGCAAAAAATGGGAGAATGATGATGAAAGCTGCTGAATAATAATAATAACAATAATAATAACATGTAGCATGAGCATGATATTGGAATGTGCTTTACATTCTACAAAGATCAGGAATTTTGAATTTTCCTTTTTCATTCAGTCACATTATTTCTGCTGCAGCTGCTTAAACAAATTCACAACATTGACAAATAAAAAGACTTTCTTTTTTTCCTTTCACCGCCTCACAAGATATTTCCTTTTATCGTTGTCGTCCTCCGTCCCCACACTTTTTTTCAAAGGAAATGTAGCCCTGCTTCGGCTGTGGAAGACGCAGTGTGAGTGCAATACGTGAATGATAGCAACGAGTAAAGAATCCGCAACGAGTACAGTATATTTATGTCAGAGAACTTGTTTTCTCGCTCCTCTTTTTCATCAAACACTTTTTCTTCCAGAAACGAAAAAAACTGGCTTCTTTGGAAATCCACATTCCTTTCTTTCTTCCCATTCAGTCTGGGAGTTTCTTTGAAAAGAAAAATTTGAATGTGCAACCAAGTGCGTGTGTGGGGTATATGTGCGAGTGTGTTGCGTGAGGTGGTATGATGGTGATAGTATTAAATGTAGGCTTATATGCACGATTTCAATTTATTAACCAAAAAAAAATAATAAAATGTTACAAAGTATACATTTACTTGTACGCTACGCTTTCAAAGAAGTCGTTTTCGGCATCTCCGCAAATCAGAATGCATGACGACGACGAAAGATGTTGATGCTTGCTTTCCCTCTACTTACACTTTAAGAATGCACATGCATGCATCCCAAAAGGAAAGCTGAAGTTTTTCTTCTTCCGGTTTCTAGTTTTCTTTCTCCCGGTAAGTACTACGTGTAGTGTGGGTGTGCATGCCGCTTGCCATCGCCATTGACAATTCTGTTTGAATTTGAATGACTGTCTGCTCCAGCAGCCCTATCGTCGTCAATGCCGGCAGACTTTTTACTTTTTAACGGAATGTTTCCCGGAAAACTTAATAAAATCAACGATTCACAAAAGTTCGAAGGGAGAAGTGTAGCATGTAATGCAAGTCCCTGTTACATACCTTATCCTATTGCATACTAATTTCCTCATTAAAGTAAATGATACACAAGGAATAATAAAATGGAATTTCTTCACATCCTTACATTATTGTTGATGCGTTCAACGTTCGCCGTTACTGTCTTCCTATCATGGCAATTACGTTGTTAAATTGAAATGAAATCAAGGGAAAATTTACGACATATTAATTAAAACGTAACGCATGCCATTGGAATTGAAACCCAGAAGAATTATTGGATGTACGACGTGTGCTTTCACGTTTAGTCTCAATAAGCAGTTCGGGAGAGCAGAGGAGGTTGGGGGGGGTATTACGGGGTGCGACAAAGCGTTTTGTACGTGTAATATATATTTTTCATCATTTTTGCACTTTAATTTGCGATTTATAGAGGTGGTTTTTTATTTCTATATACTAGACAGCAGTATATCAAAATGCAATTAAACCAAATCAAATTAAACCAATCAAATTGTAACGATGCGTTATTGACAGGAGCTACTATGGTGTGGATGATGATGAAGTACTACATGGAGGAAAGTAGAGCTTCTAAATTAAACGCGGGTTAGACAGACAGACATGAAGTGCAATCTGTCAGTAGTCAATAGGGGTGAGTCGATAGGACATTATTTCAATTTCGGTATCCATCCGTGTCCAACAAGTTTCGAAAATTTGCAAATAATGTTCTTGTCAAAATATTGCATTTTGCTGGGTATACATAAGGTAGGAGCTCCCTATCTTCATTAAATGGAGAAAATGTCCATTTATAGTAAACAGACAATATCTGTATTTTAAATGTTTGTTTTACTTAGATGCATTTAATTTAAAGCGCTATTTGCTATAGTTCAATGCAATTACGTGACAGGTTTGGTACTTACGATGTACAAGCAAATAAACAAGATGTGTTAAACATGCTAAATTTATGTGTTTCTGCGTATTTGTTGCAATTGGATATTTCGAAATACTAACATATTTCGTCATCGGACAGCTTATGACATAATGACAGCTTTTATCCGTGTCCAAATTCTGTTCGAAAAGATTTTGTTTGATTGTCCATGTTCGTCCGAATCTTTCGGAGACGGACATCTGGACATCTAGTCTGTCACAGTTTGTCTGCCAGTTTACTCACCTCTAACAGTCCTTCACTCACAATTAGTGACAACGTTCCACTGTTCATAGATGCCTTTCGTAGCTGTAGCGAGAGCTTCATACTATGTAGGGGTTTACACACTCAGACTGAGAAGTAGGTAAGCCAACTCAACAAGTTGCCACTTCATTTCGTATTTTGGCCACTCTCGTTTGACCCGGCTCACTAAAAGGCATATATGTGCAAATATTGCCATTTTCTTGACAGTTAAATTTTTCTGAATTTTAAATAAATAAATCGTGCCAGATTATCAATTAATCATTTAATTGATACGCAGTGACATCGAATATTTTAGGGATTTTACGTACATTCAAATGCGCATTTTTGTAAATTTTGTGGCATTCGAAGAGAAGAAGGAGAGACCCACGATCAGTCTAATTTGTTGCTGTTTGAGATAGAATCTTGCTGTAAGTAAGCGTACAAAGTGTTTATGGTGGCTGGTTGCATAGAGGTAGCACATTTTTTTTAGGGACAATAAGTACAAATTGGATGGTGAATGTTAAGTGATGTTGTGCGAAGGAAGTATAAAATTTCGACCATTATTTCAGGTTCTTATCGTTATCATCTCAAAAGTTAAGGATTTGTCCATCATGAATCCAGCTGGAAGGAATGACAGTCTGCCAATTGCTAACATCAAAGCGGAAGTAGACGTCGATGAAGACGCCAATTTCGATGAAGATGGCGGCGTCAATGAAGGCGCCAATTTCGATGAAGATGGCGGCGTCAAAGAAGACGCCAATTTCGATGGAGATGGCGGCGTCGATGGAGATGGCGGCGTCGATGAAGACGCCAATTTCGATGGAGATGACGGCGTCGATGAAGACGTCAATTTCGATGAAGATGGCGACGTCGATGTAGATGGCGACGTCGATGAAGGCGGCACTGTAAATGAAGTCGACACTGTCAATGAAGTCGACACTGTCAATGAAGGTGACACTGTCAATGAAGGCAACACTGTCAATGAAGGCAACACTGTCAATGAAGGCAACACTGTCAATGAAGGCAACACTGTCAATGAAGGCAACACTGTCAATGAAGGCAACAC
>JAHZNE010001145.1:0-32182 GCA_027744055.1 Callyntrura sp. NNG-2020 | reverse complement strand
TCCTACACCATTTCTCTTCTTAGCTGCTGCTACATTAGTTCGAAAATTCTTTCTTTGCCACCCATCTGTTCCTCTCTGCCATTTTCCCAAAAATGGTAATAAATACATGTGCATTTTTCATTGTCTCAAAATGTTTATGTCATCTGCTGTCTGTCATAAGTATCTGCGTGCAGCACGTCTCAGTGCATTTATTGTGCTTCATTTAAGCCAAGAAAAAAATACGGAGAAAATACAAAAAAAATTGTTGTTTGTATATACGAGACAAATGAGCATTCCAAATTCCAACAACACTTTACAATGGAACCAACTCAGTTTTAAAGGCACTGACGACATCGATGACACGACAAGGCTATATGTAATATGAATTCCTCCATTAGTTGCTCCTGATGAGATGGGTGATCATCATAAAAATATGTTGGCTCTCATGCTCATTTCATTTCATGCCTTTCTGCTTTCTCCCTTTTGAAAGCTTTGTCATCTTAATTTAATGCATACAAAGCTTTCATTTTACAGCAGTTGCTGGTCTGCTGCGTATCTAACAGACAAAATGCAAAATAATAGGTTGTTGTTGCGCTTTGCTTATTTTGTGTCGCTGAGCTCCCGCTTGTGTGATACATTTTCTTTCTTTCTGTTTCTCTTATAAACTCGTTAGCATTACAACATCAAGGATCAGCAGAACATATTATTTTATATACTTTTCATATGGCTTTTATATGCTTTCTTTTTGTATTTGAACCTTTACTTTCTTTCCCGCTCAAAATCAGACAGACAGACACATATACACTTTTGCCTCGCATGCTGTCATTTTTATTGTTCTCGTCTTCATTGGTACTAACTGTAACATAGAGAGCAACCATTAAATTATCATTTTCTGTCATAAGTCCCTACTTTCTCTGTTGGGAAACAACACATTTGCTACTCATGTTGCTTTTGACGTAGGTCTAAAATTTACAATTTTTACAATCCTGTCATAATGTCTTCCACTAAAATCTCTGCAAACATTTGTCCGCGTGTATTGTCCCTAATTACGTGCTTCCTCCGTATAATATAATTTCTATATTTGTTACCATTTGGTGTATATAACTAGTGTTGTTGAAATAACCTATGTACGTACGCGTATATTACGTTTTTCATTTTATCTTCACTCCATAGCTTTCATAACTTGCCCCATTACAAGACACTCATTTTCATTTTTATACGAGTGCTTTCTTGAACCCTCTTCCAAAAAATTAAAACTAACGAAAATTTCATTCGGGGTGAGTATAATGCAATGACGATCAGTATACAACTTACTGGTTGTGTTGCAACACTACACATGCATAGTTTGTTCCTTACGAAAGCGCCACCATACCAGTTCTCCTTGCTTTTGCAACCCAACTACAGCCAGCTTTTTCCAAGCTAAATCGAAGCTGGGTCATCACTATCACTACTGCCGTTTCTTTATCAGTAAGCACATCAACCTACAATCATTATCGTCCTTATCCTTTGTCGTCATTCCGTAAACTACGTCGCTTTCGAAACGACAACGACTTTGCGAAAGCCAAGTAAAAATAGCATTTTCACGAAAAGCTCATCGTCATAGACGGTGGGAATATTCGCTTTTAACGTCTTACTTTCCTGCAGAGGGATTTCCACTGTGATATCAAGTACTCTGTCCCGTTGTTACTGTTATTCTTTTCCTCGCTACAACTGAAAAGTAGTGCTTAAGCTTCAAAGGGCAGATAAACGATAGGCGTACTGTGTGTAGGTACATGATACTCTCAGGGAGAATCTGGGTGGAATCTAAATTAAATGGATTTGTCTCATCTCATTTGCCTAGGGAGAGTGTATAAAAGAGACAAGCAATCTAATAGAATGTTGTGCAGGATGGAAGGCATTATACGTATCACGCTATTACTGCCATCATACCCATGCATCTGAGAAAGACATAAAAGTCCGTGTGCAATATGAAATGAAACGTATGCTTATGCTAAACACTTCTAGGAACATATGACAACGAAAAGTCATAAACAGTGTACCACAGACGGTAGGGTAGGAGTCAGAATATTGGAATTCGTCATATTACTTCCAAATTCGGAAAGCTTCTCTTATATTTATGGGATGAACTCGCAGCAATTCTTCCAACGACAGGTGTAACATGCATACAAAATACCCTGTGAAAGTTATTAAATGACATGTCACATGATGTCCCTGAATGACAGCACAGAGGAGAAATGCTTCGCCGCCGGAGAGGAATCGGCGGATAGTAAAATATGCCCGACTTATAACAACCAAAACCATTGTGTACGGCTTTCTAAATGCACATATTTATGAGACATTTGTAGTGTCACTGCCAGGCATTACATTACTGGTATTGACAGACAGACGGTTGCACAGTTACACATACTCAGAGCACCATTTGTTAAATGCTTTTTCGGTGACGTGATGAAGATAAACATAAAGAACAAGCGCGCATTTTCGAATTTGCATGCAAAGTGACGCCTCCTTTAATGTATAGCCCGACTTTCATCTTGAAAAATAAAAATGTCAAGTATATAAATATGTATCGGGCTCGGGTAGAATAAACGTTTCATCAGCAATGGCATCAGTAAAATGTAGGTCTGGTCATTGTCTCCTTCGTTAGGAGTTTTGTAAACGCAGTATTTCCCTCACAGTCTGCACCCCACCACTCCCTTGATTTCTTCCCAAGAATTGCTTTCTTCTGCCAACAACTAAACCACACTGGTGTTCCAACTCTTCCCATAAATGTCTCCATAATTTTCAGGGAACAATCAACTATAGGAGGGAAATTTAGTTTTGGGATGCTGGCTCAGTCGAGAAAAAAACCGAGTCGTTAATTTTGGAAGGAAAAAGCGTAAACACGTAGTCACTTTAACAATATTTTTTCTTTAACCTCGTATGTGTGTATGTCTAGTATTTTACTTCTACTTAGCGTGGTCGTTCCCTCGTCAAGTGGTAATAATAGTGTTAATAAAGTTACTAGTTACGCACACATACGTGAAAAAAGTCAAAGTGTGACCGTAGAAGACGGCAACAATACATGTTATATTACTATTTTTTTCTATTTCGTATATACTTCTCCACCCAGGGGGTACTGAAAGCGAAAAGGGAATTAAGATTGGTTCGCTGGAAAAGTAACTTTATTTGATTTTATGGAAGTGTTTTTCATGCATTTCCCTCGAAAAAAAAAATCATCCAAGATCGCGCTATTTGTACATTCCTACAATAGCTACCTACACGTATACTACATTCCGCAGAAAAATACCAGTACATTTCACCACGTTTGAATAGTACAGATTTTCTATCACATTATATTTAGATCAAATTTTATGTAACATATTTTCGTACAAAACTTTGGTTTAAATTTGGTTGTTCCTACAAGCAGCTAAAATTGCTCTCAAGTATTCTGTAATTGGGTTTGCAACTTCTTACTTTTTACGACGAATGTTTTCCTAACCAACGTAGAATGTTTTGCGGAAAGCAAAGTAAATCTAAAAGTAGGCTTCGTAGAAATAATCAAGGGGAAAGTTGGTTTGTTTTTTCTTTCGCACCGGAAACTAATAGTAAAAGGGATCTTTCTTTCCTTTTTTTTAGAAAAAAAAACATCCTAAACCAGAGCGAGAGGAAATGTCCACCAAAATTTCCAAGTAGTTTTAGGTGGTTTCCTTCCAGCAGTAAGCTACGATCAGCATCAGCTACTTTGCTTAATGAAACGAAAACGACCCCCTAGCCCTGTTCGTGGAAAATTCATGTTTTTTGGGTTCTTAGAAGAAAAACACAAGGATTGTATGAACTGATCTTGCTTTCACTCTTTCTGCATGGCTAATCCTTCGTCTTATTCTTTTCCTAAGCTGTCCACTTACATTTTTGTTTACTATCATTACTCAGTCGCCATATCACAGGAAATGAAATGGACTCCCTCTGCTTTTCCGACTGCCCAACAAAATACAAGTACATTAATGATGATGATCATGTCTTTATAAACTTTTTCCTTGGCAGGGCCACACTGAAAGGGGATTCCGTACAGCGAATCTCATCCAGTCATCACGATGATTCTTGTCTTGTTTCATTTGTCTTTTGATTTTCTCAAGCAAAAGCTTGTAGTAATTCAACTTTTTCTCTGCTTTTCCCCACACCTGCGAACAATTTGTTTCTCTTTCGTAACACAACGAAAGTAGAGAGTATTCTGACATTCTCAAACCCAGCGTTTCTTTGAGTAACGCTAGTCTTGCTATTATGCAAATTGAATGGCGAGGTGCACTTAGTTAAATAAGATGTGACACGCAGAAACAAAAGAGAGAAATAGGGCCGTGTTCTTACCTTCCTTGGATTTAGCTTTTGCCTTTGTACAAATTTGCTTTTCATTTGAAAATTTCATTTGTGAATATTGGAGAAGTAAAAAGGAATGTCTCTTAATACCATGCATAATTTGTAGGACCAGGGAACAAATAGACGAGCTTAATGCGAGTTTCCTTTGGTTTGCAAGTGTAGGACTACGCTTTGGATGAAAAAAAACGGAATGGTGTGGCTTAAAACAAAATTGGTTTTTGGTTCCCTTTTGGCGATTTCTCCCGTTTTCTCTGACGATGACATGGCCTTTGTTGTCTGATTGCATAAAAATGGTGCTTTCGTTTTGTTGTTTTCGCGTCGGAATGTTTTGTACACGGTGCCTGTCGCCTGTACTCTAAAAGGGAGTTTCTCTTTTATGATGTCATGTCTTGTAATCCATGGTGTGTCGTTCTTGGTATGTAGTAATGATAATAATCGAACAAAAAGAAGTTACAAAGCCGAAAGGGAAAGTGCCTAACTACAACCTCATTTGACACCCGAGGAAGGCGGACCCCACTACAAAGCGGGAACGTGAAGTACACAATGATAAGCTTTTTTGCAGTTTGTGTACCACATCAGCGAACAGGAAGAGTACACGTATGTTGCATGTATTATTCATGACATGGCCAAAGGCTCATTCATTTATTCAAATCAGCTTTACAATAAATTGCCACTTTCTTCTCGCCTCAAAGTTCTTTTAATGCTTTTTTCCAGCTTATCTATCCTTTTGACTTTGAAACTCTCCGAATATTCACGCAGTGTTGTTAGTTCCAACTTTTTGTATATCTAACAATAAGCGGAGGGGAGGAGTAAGAATACTACACAGCTGTGCCTATAACTGCCGCCATCAAAGACTACCTATGAATACATATTCTAGTTTTAAGCACACCCCCATCGGCATTTACAAAAGTGTCCATCAAGCTATCCGCAATCCAAATGTAAATGACTTTATTATCTACCATTTTTACTCTTGGGTTACATATATTGTAGTAATGAGTAGCATTTTACTTACACTGGTTGCCAGATGCGTAAACGATAATAATGACTCATTTCAGTATGCTGGAAATTGTAACATTTGGAATTTCGCATATATATAATTACTTTTGTTCCTAATGACTTTTCCCAGAGATTTTGCAGCAACAGAAGTATTGTCAAGTGTACTTTTCCGCAACAGTCTGTCGCAGGGTAGAAGTCCGTATAATAATGTATTCGTGTTTCAGCATGAACTTGTTTATTATCAATTTTGGAGAAGTAAGCAACGTTCGCGAATGGAACAAGTTTAGCAGCCGCGGTAGGGCAAAGTCTCGGGCTGGCAAGGCAAGTCTAGATGATAACTGTTACCTTCACGTTTATTTTCCTTGTTCTAATGATTATCGTCGCCATTTTCACCAAACCTTGGTTGGAAAGTACAATGGTATATTATTATTACTATTTTGTTTATACTTGGGGTGTATATATATGTATATGCTCTCAGGAACATGTATTTCCACTTAACGCCAGTTCCTGCACAAACGGATGTAAAGTCTTATCAAGTTTCTCCATCAATGTTTAAACATTCGTCCAACCACAATTGCTCTCAAAATTGAGTATTTGAGCATTCGTTCTGATAATGACCTGCACGCTTTTTCTTAGTTGTGCTTACGGTTTAACCATTTTCTCTCATTTATGGCAAATCTGACGTCACTACCTAGTCAAAAACAGTGTGTATGACGATTACTTCTCTCCCATAAAAAACAACATAGGCCAAAAATTATTTTAGTGAAAGTCGATGACGACCCCGTATGAACTATGAACTATGAGAGGATTTAGCGACTTGGAAAGGAGATGGCTCCCAAGTGGGTGCAGCAAGCAATTCCGCATATATTTGAAAATGAAAGAGAACCATTATGGCGCTGTTACCTTGAGGTTTTTACAGTTATTTTACATCATATGCAAGCATTGGGTACAATTTTCCTATGTTGTATATTTTCCAGCTATCCACAGATTACGCGTCTCATAGCCCATCACCAGTTAATAAAAATTATGAGGATATTTTCAGTGAGGAACACATGCGTTAGAAAGATTTAAGTGGTATAATTATAACTTACACCCTCAACTGAGACTTCCTCCAAGAACAATGCGTCAACTTATGCTAAAATTTTTCACTGTATAGTACTTGTGGCTTTTACATATGGCTGAATCTGTAGTATCGGTATCGGTATGTTTTTTAATTTGGTTGCTATAATTTTGAGCTTTGGGGTAGCATTTATCAACCACGGGAAAAAATATGCGTAATGTAGTTTTGCGATTAATATGTTTGTCTGTCTGCCCGTTTGTAACTACAAAAACTGCAGAAGGAGTGGACGGATTAACGTCAAATATCGGGGCCAGATATCGTACCCGATGGTCATGTATAATGGGAGTTAATTGGGTTTAAAGTCCCCCGTGCTTCTAAATGTAAGTAAATATTTTTCAAGCATATGCTATCCGTAGTTTGTCGGATGTCGGATTACACCGTTTCATTGTTGATTATTGACTGCGTTACACAAACCAATGACAATTCAAAAGAGTTTCAAAAGTCCCATACCCAAGTAACGTAAGGCTAAATAGAGAAAAAGATGACGGCGAAGCTTTGAGAACGCTTGATATAACGCAATCACGATGTCCAATGAAACATAGGGATGCATCGTAAATCGTAACAAAGATACTCGGAGCAAAGAGGCATGATAAAGCATTTTTAAAGCTTTCCAACGACCGTGTTCACCTAAATATTTTGCAATCTAAGGCTTACGGTACAGAGTAAAAATAAATCTAAGCTTGAACATCCTTCTCTAAAGTACATGGTTCATCATTCTGCTTGCGTAACAACGCAATGCACTAATAATTTTAATATTGCCCTAGTCTGTTTCTCGAATTTACGTAAAATGGCAGGAAAAAGGGGCATGTAAAAGCGGGCGTATAAGCTGTAAATCTAGACAAAATTACAAACTACTAAACTGTATTTTTAATCCTACATATAAAAATAAAAAGGTATGTTTTTTCAGCTTACATAGAAAAGATGTGACGGCAAATAGGATAAGTTCCCACGGGACATATGACCAGATAATGACCTCGATTCCGGTAAAGTACAGAAGCAGAAAAACTGGCCATAGGACGACAATCGAGATGATTCCCACTACGGAAAAGATGAGTGCCACTTGCTGGGATATTGTCGCTCCAAAACCGAACGACTTTTTTAAGCTCACCTAAAATAAAAAAAGACATCCGTTTAAAATAACCAGAGCATCACCGCCGCCACCATCCTCAAAAAACCGCACTGCCTAAAAGGGTTCCACACTCGCGCAACCACCAACGGACCGTCACTATATTATTACCACCAAGCAAGCGTCGGACCCATACCACTTGCCAATGTCCCCGCTCTGTGTACTTCATAAAAAGCATAATGTGTTCATTCACCACCAGTCGACGTAACGCTCCCCAAATCCCTCTTTTATTCTCCTAAAAACTTCCTTGCAAAAATCCTCTTTAAGCACATCACATCAGCATAACAGCATTACTCCATAAAACTTTGCTACGACTATTTCCAACAAGGAGGATGATCATTTCCCTCATCCACCTCCTTACAGTCGTCATCACCCACCGGCCACCAGCATCAAAATTCAAAACGAGACTGCGGACAC
Organism: Callyntrura sp. NNG-2020; assembly: GCA_027744055.1. Classification (NCBI taxonomy): domain Eukaryota; kingdom Metazoa; phylum Arthropoda; class Collembola; order Entomobryomorpha; family Paronellidae; genus Callyntrura; species Callyntrura sp. NNG-2020. The sequence goes on along the minus strand of JAHZNE010001145.1, from coordinate 24,194 downwards.
CCAGTGCAACCAGAAAAAATAGCGGAACCTCTTGTGATGTAAGGCACTTGTTTTGAAACAAATGCAATTATCTTTTTCTCTAGTCACCTAACAAAACCAACACCAACTAGTACACTTTCTGTAATATTCTTTAAACTCACAATTTTCCACAGTAGTGCTACCACCAACAACATCAGTGCCACTACCACCCCATTATCATTTTAAGCATAACCGACAAACTTTCGGCATGCTGTCTCTTAAGGACAAAAATGTCTCTTATATTGAAGCATTACTTGCTGTTGCTGCTATCACTGTCAGCTCTATAATGCGATGTGATGATAAGAATTTATATAAGTATGAATCGCACGGAAGCAGGTATCTTTGAAAGACAACAAATCTTGTAATGGTACCCATTCAAAGTCAAAATAAAAAACAACTACTCACTCCCCCCTTTCCGCGTTTTGCAAAAAAATGTATATTTCTAACGCTCATTCACTTTTAGCGCTGCTAAAAATTGTAAATATCACCAACTTGCGGTGAAATTAAATGCTGATGTGGCACATTGAAGAATAAAACAAGTCTAAATTTTTAATACGATTTCCCCTTCAAAAGTGCTTCCAGTTTTCCTTGTGCTTCATCAGCTTCGGGATAAAATCTCTGCGGAATTTTGAACAATGGATGTTTGCACATTCTTGCTAGAAGATGTATTATGGCACCATATATACATAGACAGGGATGATAAAGCCAGAGAAAAGAATAATAGAGTATTCTCAAGTTTCCAGAGCAAGAATTTCTACAGCTATTCATGCATCCATTCATTGCAATTCGCAGCGTATTCTTGATATATGAAAGTTTAACACTTTATACGTCAACGCCTTTATGATGCTCTACAGTCTATAATTTATATTACACTTTGGTGTATTCATGCATTGACTATACATAAAAATAACGCGTAGCGCGCGATTCTCTGTGGAATTCTACATTAAAACTTGGGAAAAGTAAGTTTAAAAAAAGAGTGCATTTTAAAAGAGGAAGCAAGTGGGAAACGGCGGCACATATGTACAACGACACGCATCTTAAATGAGTAGTGGTAGTTTTTGAATTTTTATTTCATTCATTTTTGCCGCCATCATTTCTGTCTTCTCGCTTTTGAAAGATTCGACAAAAGAGTTGCTGCCGAGAATAAGAATCTCTTTGGCTGCATCAAAAAGATCGGAGTGTTGCAAAAGGACGACGGGAAACAGGCAGTCATGCAGAAACAGCCAAGTCATTTGCGTTTTCCACTCGATAAGAATGAAAAACTCGGAAGTATAGCGACGGCGACGACAACAACAGGCACAAAAAAGCGAGTCAACGAACCAACAGCAGAAGTAGACAGACGCTCATTGGGAAAGTTATTATGGGAGTGAATATAGGATGAGAGATGCAGAAAGGAAAAAGAAAGTGAAAAAAGCGCGCTGCTTTCTTTGTTATTCACTTCGTTTTTTTTTATGTTTTTTCTTGTTTGTATTGCATTGTTCCTTTCCCTTCGTAAGCAATTGACTTACTCTATCATCATAAAGGGAGGGGGTGCTTTATTAAAGATGTAAACTTCAATGTAGAGGCATTTCTGAAGAAGAGAACTTTAGGTGGGCTGGGCATTTCTCATCTCTTGACGTAAATTTGATTGTGTTGAACGAAAATTATTTTACTTGGCGTTGGAAAAACTCCAGAATTAATTATTGCTTTTATGAATTCCTGATTGTGTTTTTGTGTTTGAGACGTCCTGTCTGTGTGCAGTTCATTTCGAATTGGGCTATACTAATTGTAAGTTATCTACCCGTATTGTATTGTTTCTGTAGACGTTGGTTTCAATTTATATTGATAACAGTCCTTGAATGATGAAATGACATGTACGTAGTGTTGAAATGCGACATAGTTTGCATTGAATTTGAAGGTGTAATATTGAAGGGAAGGTTGAAGATAAAAAGTGAATCTAAAACTATAGTTTTTGCAGTTGAAATATAAAAGAGAAAGGACAAACTGGCTGGCAATTGAAGAGTAAACACTTCTTGGGAAATAGTTTAGTTTGCTTCCAGTTTCGTATCAGCTTTAAGGAGTAAGTCAAAGTCAAGTTTGTCGTTATTTGTGAATTTTAGTATCGCTTTCGGTGGTGGTGGCAGCTTTTTGTAAAATATTATCATTATCAGTTTTGCACCAGCACACTTTGCCAAGCAGCCAATGGAATTATCGTAAAAGAAAAGCAACGCGATCGCAAATTTTTAGCCGTTAGGTACTACCACTGCACAAAGCAATCTAAATGCTAGCTGTTTTGTCGCAGTTCGCTGCTTCTTTGTTTAAACAGGAAGGCGATGCGATGCACACAAATCGAAGTCGTATAATAGGAGCCAATTCCGGGCGAAGAAGCGCATACAGTAAAAATATTTCAGGATAAAATGAGAATGTCTTTCACATTTTTTTTATCACGTAATATCACAAAAGAAACATTAGGCACTAACACCGGTCTTGAATAGAATCGAAAATTTTATGCTAACCAGGAGCCAAAAATATATGGATATCGTAACGGAAGTGCTCGACTGAAAATAGACAAAATATTCTTATATGTCATTTATAAAGCCATATTAATACATATAGGTCATCCCATATTCTTATATTATGCATAAATCCAATAAAATAAATATTGCCAAATATCATCACTGGCATCACTATCATCATCATCATCATCATCATCTGCAGCAGCAACAGAAAACATTTTCTTTCGAATAAATATGGCAAACTATCTTGTCAATGGTTTCTTTGAATCCTTTATCTCTTTTCCCGTTCGTTTGCTGTTTGGGATCGGATAATAACGCAAACGACATTGGAACACGTCGTTGAGGAATCCTGTACTTTGTTGTCGTCCTAGTCGTAGTATGATTTTGTCATATCGTTTCATATCATCACTATCGCCGCGCGTCTTCTTATTTTGGTGCATTGCTTATTATAAATGGTTCTCAATTCTCACCGTTTATTTTTTGCCCTGTGCTTCGTTTTCTCCAAGAGGAAAGCGAATATAAATTTGCTACATTATGCAAAACTATATCTTACCCGGCGGCATTGTTGATGCATACCAAAAGAGCAGCGGGAGTGAGAGACAGAACGAAAAAAATAACTAGGCAAACGGCCTGGCAGATTGTTTCCCATCAATATTTCTTCCACGTTGAAGTAGCTTCGTGTGGAGGGGAGTATATATGGTACTTTCTCTTTTTGAATACCGCGCTACAAATTTATTTTATATGCTGTTGTGTACACGCTACTCCCACCACCACCACTCTTTTTTCTACACAGCACACGTCATATGCCTTATTGCCTTCTTTTGTATTCCAAGCAGCTATTGGACGAGCTATATTATTGGACCTCGTCATTCATAACCTTCTCCGAACGATATTTTTTCTCAGTGAATGTGAGTGAGATGTATGCTTGCATAAAATATATGCCAAGTAGGTTACACTTTCACAGAAGCGAGTGGACAAACACAACTGGCGCGTTGTTACTGCGTAGATACCACATCACTTAAATATGTATTTTCTTCGCACTGATGGAGGAACACGAGTCAAGCAAAAAATGTTTAAGAACGCAGTACGACGACGACACAACTTTGTTATCTTTTTTTGTGCTTTTTTCCATTTAAAATAAATACAATTTCTAGAGAGCCTGAGCAAATACGTAAAAGGGTTCGAGCCAATATGCAAATAGGAAGAATGTCAGGTACGTTTACGATATAAAAGGAGAAGACAAAAGACATTAGTCCAATATGAGATGAGGATATTATTTGACATCAAATGTGTCCCGTTTTTGTATATTTATAAACTAATAACAAAAATGCGTCAAGAAACAACGGATCTTATAAGAACACAAAGTATAAATCATCTATACAGCAAATCTTTTGTATAACTTGTTTTTTACTGAAAGAATGAGTAAAATGGGTTCTGGCAAGGAAATCCAATCTCTCCTGCGTTTTCGGCCATATTTTATGTAACATTTTTTCTGCTGTTTGTGTAGACAAAAATCTTGAACAATAACGTCTTTGCACGCGGATAGCAAAAGGAGAAATCTGAAATTCGATTGTATAACTTTTCCTGAAAAGCGCGGCTCGTCTTGTTCCGAAATAAAATGGGAAGGTTATATTTTTATGCCACAATTCATGAGCATTCGTAGTGGCTTTTTATACCCATTTTAGATAATAAGAATAATCATAATAATAAAATAAACGATTATATTATTCAAACTAAAATCGTTTGCTGGGTCAGCGAGAGAAAACTGCGACAGGAATGGGAATATGAGTATAAGGTTGGTTGAATTTGTGTAGAAAAAAGTTAAACATGCTACATGCAAGGATGTTCTCCCTCTCACAAAAAAATATAAAAAAATTTAAAAAGATACCACGCTAGAGAGAAAGCGCCAGCATGACGAAGGTGGTGGAATAATGGAATTTTTTAAAAGCATAAAAAAGAGAAAAGTGGAGAAATAAAAAGGATACGATCTCTGCTTTTACTTTAATAAAAACCGAAACGTAGAGAGGGAGAGAGAGAGGAGAAAGATGAGGAAGAAGAGGATGAGAAACGGCAGCCACTGGAGCTACCAGTTGAAAACTAGTCATAAATCACAATGCATGAAATTGAAGAGAACACATACATATACACAGTACACAGACCTATGCCATAATAAATTATCTCTCACTCTCCCGCTTCTCCTTTTCTCTCTCTCTCTCTCACTGTTTCGGTTAGCAGGAGTGAATTTCAAATGTTAGGTAATGGATTGAACAAAAACTGCATAAATAGAAATAAACTTGGTTCTGTAGAGGTAGAATCCGTTAAGTGAGTGTGAGTGATAGAAAAGACAATCCAGAGACTCAAGGTTTTTATGCACTTGTTTCTCTCTAAAGGAAAAGGGAAATTGGTACGCGAAAGACTTGAGATTTATAAAAGCGCGGTTTAAAATATTTTATTCTTGGAAACGCGCACCACACTCGCAACCAGAGAAAGAGTGAATTATGCCAGACTCATTCCCTGTCGCTATTTGTAGGATTCATTTTTAGATACTTCAGTTTTTCCTTTTTTCTCGCAAAATACCTGTGCAGATCTACAAAGGAAAAGATGGTAGAGTAGGGAAAGGGAACTAGAATAAATGTTGGTTTTTATGACTTTAACAGATTGTTTTACATTTTCTAAATTTTTACAGCTTCTTCCTATACAAAGCGTCATTGAACCCCGCTGGTAGGAAAGGGAACTGCGTATACAAAGCTGGAAAATGGAAAACGACACAGTTATACAAGTAAAGTGTGGGTGAGTCAAGTTAAAGCGATGAAGGAGGTGTATGATGGTGATGATGATCATTCTGATAAATATAAATCCTAGCAGAAAATCCGTGATTTTCCTGTAAAAGCAAACAAAAGGAAAAGCATGAAATCTAGGTGCTCAACGGGAGTCCTAGTAGTGTGATGAATCCTCATAAATCCGCACACTTCGCCAAAAAAGGAGAGAGAAAAAAAACATTCCAAAAGATATGTGGGGTAAATTTTTTCCAGTTTTTTCATAGCAAATATGCGGGTCTTCAACAGCAGCTGTACACTACTACACTGGCTCCATAGACAAGTGAGAAATGATCTTTTGGACACATTTGTTCTGCTCCCATGCATAAAATATTATGTAACCGAAACACTCGTGAGTATACCCTAAAACCACTACTCACTCGGAAAACAAATGGAGAAAATATAGGATAAAATGACGGCTCATAGAGAAATAGAGAGGAAAGTGCTTTAGGAATATGGAAAATGGCAAGTCCATAGACAAAACACGAAATAAAGCGCGTCTAAAGCAAAACTTTATATACATCCATCCACATATGTATATAGACAGTTTGTTTAAATGATGGGGAGGGTTTTGTGGGGAAAGTAAGCATACAAAATTAGGAATAGTTGGCTGATTTTTTTGGCATAATATATGGACAGCTTGCATGCATAACTGGATGATTTCACTTTGCGTGGACATACATCAATAATGTAGTTTCCCCCACCGAACATATGTATGTGCCCTACGAAAAACGACGACAGTGTGCTGGAGATAAAAAAAGCTGGGAAGATAAATTCATTCGTTTGTAAACAAGCTTGCTCACTCCAATCCCTGGCATTGCCCTCGCTGTAAATTCACATTATCAGAGTGATGAGCAAATCAGCTTACGTTTTCAGTCATTTTGTCGTATAGTCACATAGAAAGTCAATCATTTTGAAAATGATGATGGTAAAATCTGTAGACATAGTGTTCGCATCACCGCTGCTGCCGACATGACACAAAGAAGGCCAAACAGATGTGTATCTACTCGGAGAACCCACTGACTTTGTTGGAACTGTTGTTGGAAATAGCATTGCAGACATTTTAACCAAATTATTGGCGAAGATCACCCACTTTAATGGTGCACTGCTGGTGGTTGTTTCCAGATGGTTGATAAAAAGGTGGAAATAGTCAGTCAGACAATCCCTCGTATTCGTACTTATACATAAGTAATGCGAAAATGAATGATACATGGCTAAAATGGAAATTTGTTGGAAATGTGGTGAGAAACGTAAGTGAGTAAAAAGAAAGAACAACACACACACACACAATCACACTACGTATGAAGAGTTTTGAGTAGAGTAGTGGCAATGACGACGATGATGATGATGTAGATCGTCATCATTTTCGCGTGAGCCTCCTTTACAGAGAGGAAAAGCAATAAATCAAAGTGGAACAGCAAAAGTCAAGAGTGAACGCTAAGTACTTTATGAAATGGAAGCAAACAGCGTAAGAGGGAGAGAGAAAGCGGGAAGGAGACAGCATATCTACTTTTTCTTATCCTCTCACTCACTCTAACGCTGTCTCCGGTTGACCTTCGTCTTTCGTCTGACGGTAATATGGCGGCGCGTAGAGAGAACGGATTGTTAGAGTGAAGGGATGCGTTGTTTAAGATTTCACCGGAGAAATGGAGAGCGAATATCGCGTGGATAGTAGTAGTGTGTCGGGAGAGTGGATAATACATTATGGATTCTTTGGAAGCGAGAAGAAGAGGATTTTGTGAAATGAATACCCGATGGAGGTTTTACTCTTTGGATTGTTTGTGAAAAGGATAAAATGATTTTAAATTGCTTTTCTTGCTGCTAGTCATCGGTAGTGAGGAATATTACTCATCCATTATAATGGGAAAAGTTTGGGGTTGTGAAAGCAGCAGGAACCACACAATTGCAGAAAGCGAATCGAATGGACACTCTGTGAAAAGGAAAGTTCATAAGATTTTTCCCACATTTTCAGTTTCAATTCCCGGAAGATTTCCTTTTGAAGGAAGCAAAGTCAGAACTTTGCTGTTTCAATAGGGCCAACTTTATACAGGTCACTATTCATCTGTCACTGCTACAAAAAATTGGCTAGGGGCGCGCATTTTTGGTCCGTCGGATGATACACTTATACCGCAAAAATAAATATAAATATTTCGAAAGCAAGAAAGATAAGGTTTATTATTTATTGAAAACCAGTGAACCACTTTCAGGGCTCACGCGGATCTTGACTGCCCGTTTTCAAGTTGACCCTTTTTGTATCTGTCCATATATCCAGGCCAATGCAAAAGCACAACGGACATAAACGAAGGATTTATGAGGCTGGGTGGGAAGGCTATAAATAAGTGACTGCGTGGCAGCTGGAGAAACATACCCCCGCAGCAGCATCTTTCATGGACAACACACGGGGGAGGAGTTTATTGTATTTATAAATAAGTCTGGATACAACGTCTGACATGGTAGCAATGATGTAGCATAAAACCCGACTAAAAATGTTTTATGGCACGTCACGGCGTGGTATGCATGGATCTTGGAGAAAGTATTTCCTTTTCCTGGGGCATAAGTAGCATATAAAAAGAGAAAAGTATGTACGTACCTTGAATACAGCGGAAGTTCCGGCGGCCGTTGCGCCCACCATCACCCCAGTAATAGTTTTTGATCTGTAGGTTTGACCATCCATGTAGGCAAACAGGGCGATTCCCATGTTGCTTAAGATCACAGCCAAAATCTGTAAAGATTTCCACACACACACATCACACTTAAAAATGTGCATACAAAGTATCAATTCCAGTTGGATCACGATAAATCTGTAGCATCACTTACTCGGAGTCCAACAAACTGTTGGTGAAGAACAACCCAACTCAAAAGATACAGAAAGGACGTGGTCGTGGCAAAAAGTGCTAAAACTTCGGTTGCCTTTAGCGTTTTTAGCGAATAGGCAATCAACCAGTTGGTCAACACCCACAAACAGCACAGCGTTGTACATCTGCCGATGAATTGAACTGTCAACAAAAAAAGAAAAAAGAAATGTGATACATTCATACATATTAGGTATATATCTATATCACACATTCAAGACAGAGAGAAAGAGAGAGAGAAAGTATTTTTTCCCTTTCATCTTTCTCTAGTCTCTTCAAGAAACGCGGCCCAATTAGACCTATCACAATAGATTTACAACATGTTCTCATCGATGACAACCACTAAAACGAATCTCTGGAAACGAAAAATCCCTGCCTTTTTTCCTTTCTCTTTTCCTGGACAATTTCGCCCCATTACCTGTTCCTCCTACTTTTGCTAAAAATACTTTTGAACAGAGCTTGCATCAGATGCCATATGCCGTAACTCTGGTGCCAACATAAAAATACGTGTGGCTGGTTGGTGTTGTGTACACATTATTTCATAAGGAAGGATGCCTTCGTCCCTATTACGGAACGGCTAGTTAGGTAAATGATCAAAGCATTTTATTGAAAGATACGATACGTTACACAGCTGTTAAGTCTCCCAGTTTTGCGACGTTATACGGTGAACATGAGTAACAGACAGACAGCAAGAGAGAGAGAGAGAGAGAGAGAGAGAGAGACGAAACGAAAAGAAGAAAAAAACATAATGGAAAAGTGCTGTTTTGTCGCTTCATATCCCAAGGCTGTTCGCGCGCGACTCTTTTTTCATCTGTTTCTTTCTCATATATACATTAGGAACCTTAAGGTTTACGTATAGAGAAAATCTAATTTTCCTTCTACTTCGACATCCTGCCACTTGTGAACAGGAACAATATTGCATTACACACGTTTTTTTGTGAACAGACGCGATTTAAAATATAATGCTATGTTCAACTGCCGCAAGTTTTCCTTTTCTCCCTTTTAGTATTTCAATTCAGTGGTGGCCATGGGCAAGTCAGTCAAATTCAGCAGTTGCCGACAAACTGGTTCCGATCAAGTGGATGCAATATACAATGTTGCAATTCTCAATTCTCATCATAAATGTAATCCTAAACCTGCTCTCGTTTTTCGACATACGTGCCACGGCTTCTCATGTGTGTATGTGTGTACGCCCTACCGATTTTTGTATCTTTCTCTCTTAGAAAAACAAGACGTGAACATGATGTATTGCACAAAATTGAAAACTTTAATCCTTTCTGGCTCTCTCCACTGTTTGGTACGCGGCGGCAAATGTAAAAAACATTGTGATGGGGACAACCGACGGGTATTTCTTTGGCTTTTATTTCTCTTTGACTGCATCTGGAGTTTGTTATCCGGTGAAAAAAAAATTGGAAAGTAATCAATATCAAAAGGGAGAAAACTGACAGGCGGTTGGGAAACTGACACAAGCCAGTTGTTCCCTTTTTTAATAAATTCGTTTATATATTGAATTGGACAGTTTCTCTCGTTAGCAAGTTCAGCGAAATACAGAAAACTACCGAAAACTTCCAAAATGTTCTAGTTTCCTGCTGGAAAAAAGTTCCAGAGACTCAGAGCTCTCTTCTAATCTTGTGTCACCAACCCGAGTGAAAGTGGTCACAAAGTGTATATATACTACTACTACCACCCAGAATTCTACCCGCACTGATTAAAAGAGAGTGGTGGCGGTCGGTCGGTCTGACTCTGACTTTGCTATTTTGTTGGCTACTTCCTTGCAGGCCTGTTCTTCCCTTTTGCAGGTAACCTGAGCCGCTTTTCTCTCTGAGAGGATTATTTTCGTTAAAAACCTTTCTCCAAACTAACTATTCAGCAATTTCGGGAACAATTCCCCCTATACAAGCTAACAAATTGAGGGAGATTCAAGTTTCAATAATAATCTTCGGGAAAAAATTGGGCCGTAATTATGTCCTTATATTCTATTACAACCCAGCAGGCCCGCCTAAATTACTTTTTCTTTCCTTTCCCCCTTCCAGCTCTTTCTAGGTTATGGATTTTCTATTCCTTCCTGTTCATTTATTGATGTTGCTTAAGTGATTACCCGACGTTTCGTTTCACCTACCTAACAACTGCTCAGCATGATAGCATTCCGCTAACAAAACATTAAACACCACCACCGCCTGATTGCCAGCCTTTATAAACATTCTCCCAGACTTATGCAGGTATAGGCATGTGATGGGCCATACATCTTTTTCCATTACGCATTTTTCAACCTTATATCATCTCGTGTGCTTCCTTGAGCCCGCTTCGTTTTCTTTCGATCCTCGCCTCTACTTCTTGTTTTTGCCAGACCCCTCATCCCTGTTCCTTTAGCTTTCAGCTGTCACAAAGACTGAGAACGGATGTGGCCCTTGGGTCAAGCAAAAACATTAATCCTTCATGCTACAATTTCTTTCACTTGTTCTACTTCCCTTTCTTCTTTCATCATCATCCTTCTTTTTTATTCTCCCCTATCTTTCCCACAGAAAAAATCTACAAAAAATGTAGTGTACCAGAGCTGCAAGAGAAGAAGAGAAAGCGACGGAACAAAAAGAACGGATATCTGGCTTTGCTAGATTACCACACAATTTTTACCGCGTTCATTTTCTTTCACCGCGATAGATTCCAACATATAAATCGTGTAAGTAAATACAAGCACTCCTCTTCCTCCTCCCCCTTTCCTCTTGTGTCAAGCCTATTTCCCCGTCGCAATAGGAAAGATTATAAATTTTGTGTTTATATGCCTCCAGGTTTGCTTTATCTAGACCTCTCATCATCATCATCAAACCCACTTTTATATTATGTTTTCTATAGCTTACACAACAGTGGAGTGAACGAACGAGTGACTCGAAGAGATATAGAAAGAAAAGTAAAGTTGGGAGAAGAGGGACACCCACGAAGATGAAAGGTGGAGTGCTTCCCCAGAGATAGCAGCATCCCTGTCAAAAATTATCCTTTTTTTGTTTGCCCGTGGCTCTTGTGGCCAAATGCGGCGGTAGTGATGGTGGTGACGGTGAGGAAATTACACAGGAAAAAGGTTTAAGCGAGCTCCGCGAAATTTATTTCCTTCTGCTCATTTTTACGTTAACCTTTCTCTAGACAATCGTTCTCGTCATCGTATCAGCGCTTAAGCCTGCACTCTTGCTTCTCATTTTCCTGTGCGTACCACTTACCAATTTGTTAAATGCGCTGTGGTAAGTGGTGAATCAAGAGGAGGATGATGGTTAATACTGCCGCTTATCCATATGTTTTCGATTTTTCCTACAACGAATGCAGCTTTGTATATAATTACCGTTGAGGGAATCATTTATCATAGAAAGGCAGAACACTTTCCCTCTGACGTGACACGACAGGCTCAAGGGGATAGGAGAAGAATGAAAAGGCTTTTTTGCCTAAAAATCAAAATGAAATGAACGTGAGCAGAACGTAAGCGATAAAAACTGTAATGGGATTATTGTTCAGAGCTTTCACCGTTGTACATGATATGTGGTTGTATTAAAGAAGAGCAATAATTTCCGAAAATCAAATGCTGATCCGCCTTCCTAAGAGACAAAAGGGATCTTATTTACGTGCTAGAAGCTTTTTACACAGAATTGTCCGTACAAAATGGAATAGCGTCAGCATCATCATCATCGTAAATGTTGGTGAAGTAGCAATGGGGCATACTTTTAATGTGAATTATTATTGTTTCAAAAAACTTTCCTCTTTAGCTCATTATTCATTGGGGAACTTTGAAAAAGTAGCTACTACGACTTAACTGGCGGCAGCAGCAGCTCCCACTTCTCTGAGAGAAAAAAACGTAGCCTTCTCTGTAGGTGGATGATACTACACCAGCAGGCTGAATGGCAGCAGCAGTGGCAACGTGGGATCATTTATTATATTAATCCGTATTGACCTTGGGTGGAAGCTTGGAGGGCAACATTATTAACGCCATTATCGTTCTTACCATCATCAGCCACTCCGCCTTCTATAGTTCTGCGTGTCATTTAATAAACACAGTGGCATACCAGGAAAAAAAACTTGTATTTTCCATGCTATTTCACTAATAATTTTAACAATGAACGTTGCACCATTTGTCGCAACTCTGTGCTGTTGGAACACGGTGTGGACACAAGAAAGTTTTCAATATGCTCATAGCGACATATGGGAAGATCGAGAAAATTGGGCAAAAGTGGAACTATACACTTTATCTCGTTCCCTTCCCTCTACTCCCTCTACGCTCGCGATTTGTAATTCTAGAAAGAAAAGGATAAACTTTCCCCAAAGACGAGCAAGCGCGTAATAATAATCTGAACTATCGCAAATTAAATTTGTTCTCGCCTAATGTATTTTGTACTTTGTACTCGTTTACTGCCTTGTTTTACGATATTGGTTACATATATGACGGTATGAAGGCGGCGGCACTTTCTTTAAGAAATCCCACCACCACCACCACACCACCACTTCTTATCTTTCTCTATTTCACGCTACGTGCTTCTATCACGGCAGCAGCGGCAGTGCTGCCTGGCGCCCACCATCATTGTTGTTTTTATCTCGAGCATTTTGTTTTCCCACATGGGAAATAGAGATTTTACTCGTTTACCGTTTGTTTAAAACTTTTCTGGCTCAAAAGTGAATTGAGACGGAGGAAATTGAGAGTAAACAGGATTAGAAGTGTCTCAAAACAAAAATGAGGATGATGATGGGAATAATGATAAGCACACCTATTTCTTTCCCTCCTACTCACTATACCTTTTCTATAAAGCACACTAGATCCTCAACACAAAAAGATGACAACGGGCTCCCGTCTTAGAAGCAATTCCATCTATTTATCCATCAGGGGAAAATCTTTGATGTGCTCTGGTCCCTATAAAACATCGGTCTGATTAATTACAAAAGAATGAACACTTCCTTTCCTGGCACTCTGACATATTTGAAATTGTGCTTGGATGATAGCGAAGAAAAAAACACGCAAAAGTTTTTCTCTCGCTTTCTCGGTACTTGATTATCAAACTGGGAAAACTTTCCCCTCATCTATATCTCCTCTGTCATCATCATCGTCGTCAGCTCCCGTCCTGTTTTTCTTCCGTAGACTGTTCCCTTGTTTCCTGCTTATCACCTACTCTACTTGAGATGATTTTGTTTTAAATATTTTTATTAGACAGCAAATTCGGACGAATAAGCAGACCAATTTAGCTTTTGGTAAATACGTAATGTAGGCTCTATCACACATACCCTTCATTTCTCTTCCTTCCCTGAACTTGTTAGCCTGAAGGAACCTAACCGAAAAGCTGGGGAAGCCTACTAGCTCTGGGAAAGAGAAAAAGGGAAAGAAAACTGCTTTTGTAGCAGCGGCAGGGAGAAGTAAAGTCAAAGGAAAAGTGAGCCAAATACCGCGCTGTATACAAGATAGAAAGGACAGGAGAGAAAAAAAATGCACGAACAGAGAGAGAGAGAGAGAGAGAGAGAGAGGAAGCTCACTATAAGCCTGTATTTGGCATCCAAGAGAGAAGAAGTACGAAAAAAACTTTCCAGATGATGAAACAACAAGTCTGGAGAAGTAAAGTAAGAAAACTTGAAAAGATACAAGTTGACTAATACTTTCTTTGTTGCTTGCCCTATACAGAGTAGAGTAACACACAGAGGCGTACATAAACATACCATTGTACATCATCGTCATCATCTAAAACCATCTCAATTTTCCTTCATCCATCCAAACTTGCTTACTTATCTTTTAAGTTTGCTTGGATGGATACAAGATCCCTTAACGTGTACCAACTACTTACTAGAGACTTGCTCGCTACTCTCATCATCCGATTTAGTTCATTCCTCCTTTTAATAGGACGTTTAGGTATGTATATGATATGTGTACCGTATAAAACAACAACAGCAGCTGCGAAATCATCCACTCGCTCAACTAGAACAACAACAATAACAACAGCCAAAGTATGCAGTACAGAGAGAGAGAGAGAGAGAAGAGAAAAGAGAGAATCGTCATTTACAATACAAAAAAGAAACAAAAGAAAGACGAGGAAATATCAAAAGTTTAATCTTTTGCATTCCTTTTGTTGACCGTTGTATAGAAGGTGTGCTTGCTCTCTTTTTGTTGCTGTTTTATTTATATCGATTCATGTTGTTCTGCACTGTATATGTGCATGTACAGTATTTTGTTGGGTACTGAATGGGTACATGGTACACGATTTGAAAAAAAAACAGAATGCGTTATTTTTGGCTCGAAAAGGTAACTTGTTCGATTTTCTCGCGTAGACACTATCTTTAGGAAACGAGCAGTAGGGACATATAAGTACCAGTAAGTGTACTACCACCACACACACACACACACACGAAAAGTCTAATCTACGAAATGGAAAAAAATTGAGATAAGACCCAGGAGCAAAATCTTAGTAATAAAAAAGTTAGTTGACTCCGGTTGTAATAATGATTTTAAAAAAACGAAAGTCTGATTCGTTGTGTTGTTTGGGGCACTAGGAGAAACTTATGACGCGAAGGAATGATTTTGTTGAAGGATGGAAATAGGAAACCAACAAGCAAGTGCTTGAGCGCTTGATGCACCAATGTTGGTAGAAAATTACGATTCTAGACACACATCAATGTGCACTCGCTATTCAGCCCGGCAGCATTTCAGCAGAAGTAGAGAGATAGGAGGAAGGAAAATACAGATTTTTATTTGAACGGATATATAATATGTCTCTGTAATGGGCGCGGGTCAAGCACGTAATCATCATTTCAAAAAATGACGACTATATCAGAATAACAACTAACAAATACCGACATGCAGTAAAAGGAGAATCGGGTATATTTAGTAATGGGATTAGGTTACATTATTGAGTGAATGTTTAAGTGCCGAAGTGCTCTTCGTTAATTGATGTCAAGGATAAAATATTTTAAATGGATGCCATTAGGGGGTAAGCACATTTTGCCCAAACTGGAGCGAACATATTTCCGTAAAACTTTCAATAGCAATCTGTACGTTATATATAAAAGGGGTATAATTTCCCGAAATCCTAATTGATGCGCTAGAGCACGGATATAAATAGCGTAAAACCACATGACTGCTGGAAATTGCAAACACGGAAAAACATATATTGGATGGGAATTTCAAGCAGAATACCGTTAATTCACCTCCGGCTTGGGTTTTCTGTTAGACGAGTAAATATGCTCATCCTAGGTACTCATGTACTTTCTCTTTGATAATTTCAGCACGTGAAAAGCAGAAATATAACTTGTCGTTTGGAAACTACACACATATGTGTAGGTATAGCTGGTTATTTGGAGGATGCACGCTTGTGTAAGCATGTTGTAGCATGTATTTAAGCACAATTTACGAAAGTGTATTAGAAAACGAGAAAGATAAATGCCATCCGCATCACAGCTCACATTATCGTGGAACCGCCTTCCCCGACCTATAACAGTTTTCTGACAAGGTGAAATGCATGCATAAACCACTGGAAACGAGAAGTGTTTTCTAAGGGGAAAACGGAAAACCTTGCTGATTGCCCAAAGGAATAGGATTATCAAGATAGACTCTAGATTAAAGGCAATATTTTCCGCGCTCTTTATTATATATTTCGAT
The DNA here is from genome assembly GCA_027744055.1 of Callyntrura sp. NNG-2020. NCBI lineage: Eukaryota > Metazoa > Arthropoda > Collembola > Entomobryomorpha > Paronellidae > Callyntrura > Callyntrura sp. NNG-2020. The sequence continues at coordinate 8,404 of JAHZNE010001145.1, read as the reverse complement.
TAAACGACCGAGCAAGAGTACATACCCTGTAGGCAATGATTTTATTTATGTTGTTTCCCTTAACGGTGCCTTTTCCTTCATGCAACAGATCTTTTTATTGGATCTTGTCAAATTCATCCATTCCAGTTATTTTGCGCTCAGGGAGAAAAAAACAATTTTCTACATGACGAACGGTTTCTCTCTGCCTCTCCTACATTTTCCAGAGGGGGTAAAAGGAAACTTTGCCGTCTCTCGAGAGAAAAATATACAATAATCTGTATCTACAATAATAGTATTGCTATACCCAATGGAACGTGTTGGAATTATTCACCCGTGTCGTTTTCTTTCCCGTTTTTGTGAGGAAATTTTGTTGTTTCATTGGAGCGACATGTATGCTCCCCTACATGAAATGTTGAAAAATATTTCTTGCCGAGGTACGTTTCTAACATGGGCATTGATACGACACAGATATACATCACGGATAAATTCAATCTTTACACGTAAATCCAAGCAGAACAAACGGGCACACCTGTGTGTATTTTTTATGTGTGAAAAATAAAATACGATAAAAAAAAACAACGTCAAGGTTTTGGCATACTTACACAACGTCATTCCCCTCTCACGAAAGCCCTGGATAGCATCAGAAACGGCCCGTGACATGCTCTTGGGCCCTTTGCGACCCATACATGAGCAGAAGCGAACCGTGAGTTGATGAATAGGATAAAAGAAGACTGTACAAATGGTGAGGACCCAAGCGGTGAAAAATGGTGCGTCGTACACTTTGACCATACTCATTGTCTTTGGCATGGAAGAACCACTCCCGTCTCCTTTCATCAGACTTGAATTCCCTGCTAAACTACTACCACTAACATCACTATTAAAAGCATCACTGTTTGTGTTATCATTGTTGTTATTTGTCATCGTGTCAGGGTCCAGCGGCTGGAAAACGCGGGAAGAGTCATACCCCGGAAACGTGTACGGGGTTACTTGGTACGCAGAGTCGGAAAGGGACGCTGATGAGGACGGGGATCCCCCTCCCACGGGAGATGATGAAGGTGCTTGTGATAGAGAGTTCGGTTGAAAGGGAGAGTACGGTGGCATTGAAAAGTCATCGGGAAACAGGTGCATGGTCACATATACTCGTTTTATTGAGTGAAACATGATGGTCCAACAACATCCCACCAGGATCGACAGAAAGAGACCGCAACAAAGCTATAAAACAACATAAAATACACATTAAAATACGTTCATGACTGGGTTGGGGTACCCAATTCATTTTTAAATTACTTCCAGGAAGGTGACCTTGCTTACAAACTCATTGGTGCCTGCGATCATAATCTTTGCCTTGTCTCTTACAGCCACTAAATTTTATTTTATTGCTACCTACGCAGTTTGCCGCATCGAAACTTTAGCTGAGAAGGGAAATGTCCTGGAAGGTTTGACCTTGGACCCATTTAATTATCGCAAATATCGCACGGCCACGAAGGAGGAAGTTAGGAGCAGGGTTGATACTGGTGGTCGGACTACAAGTTGTAACGGGTTTTGCGTGTTTAAAAAATGTACCTAACCATATTTTATGACTACTTTTTTGTTTTGTGTTCCGACCGCCTTTATTTTACGCATTATAGGTAACATTATTGTTGTGTTGTGGTCACAAGGAGGGACTTGAGCGAGTAGCTGACTCATTGTTTAGGTACCTGCTGCATAGGTAGACCGTACTAATGTGCACGTTCATAGCTCATAATGCATAATTTATGTATTTAGGTGAACGACTGCATTAATATAGTCACGAAGAGAATAGTAATAAGCAAAAGAGTCAATTATTGTAATAAATTGCAGTAATAAAAGCAACGGGCAACTTGAGCTCATTTGCGAATTTCTCGTTCACACTCCCCGCTACACTTTCCTTTCCAGGTTCCCTTTTAAGTAACGGTGCGACTACCTATTTCTTATTATACATTCCTGTGACACGACGATTTCGTGCAAAAATATTCGGCTGTAGAGCGTGACCTTCAGATAAGTACTCTTTTGTCAGAGGAATGATGAAAGTAAAAACGAAATTTGGTTACCATAATTCAATGGAGTTCAAGGACGCTGGGGGTATTTAAGATGCATATCTATTCATTCATCATTTCAGTTTCATTTTCTTAATTCCGTCGTAATTTCTTTGCTCTATCCCGTGAATAACCAACTAGTGCTATGAAGCATTTACGAATATAAATGTAAGAGGCCTGGCCTGATACTTGGATTAAATGAGTTTATTTCAACCAGTCTACTAAAATATGTTTAAGAAGCGAAGCTTTGTAAGCAAAGCATAAACTAAATTACAGACATCAAATTTATAATTAGTTTTAAACCCTGCCAAATTATTCATTCTATACAAATTCACAATTGGCGACACGTAGACTGGTAGTAAGTTCCGTTTTAAAATGTGTAAGCTGAACATAACGGCTGCTGGTAGATGGGACAATGTAGGGCAGAGTAGATAATTTTTGTAAGGAAAATGAAAGTAAAAGGACACCTGCAACTCCCTACACGAATCAATCCCAATACTCTCATAAATGTACTGTTCTGCAGTCAGCAGGCTTTTGGCATTCGTCCTCTTAACAATCTTTGACTGCGCCAGTTATTTCCTTATGCCTAGCTAAATAGACGCTCCATAAATGCACCCTCCCGAGAGAACGCCGTGCATATAGTTCAATTAATTTTATTCGCTTCTATTTTTATCCTCAAAATGAAACGTTTTGTTTCTATTACTTTCTTACTTTCTCGAGTGAAGACGTGTGCACACAGAGTACCCGATAAAAGTGAAAAATGTGCAGACAACTTGCCCTTTCCCTAAAATCCTAAAAAACCTTGTCTTTGCATTTTTTGCCTTCTATCTTGTCGTAAAATCCAATCTACGGATCATAAATTACTATACGCTTTCCAATTAAGACTCTTGCTAGCTATCTTTCATCTAATAAAATGATTCTGCTTCTTCGTGGTGCCAGCATCCGCAAAAGGAGAAGAATTTTTATTAATTTTCTTCCCCCTCCGTCTTTCTCTTCATTTACCTTGTTAAGTATTTTCTTTTGTCGTATTATCCTTCTGCCAATGTATGTTTATTTGATAACCTTCATTTTCATCGGCGTAGGTAAAGTACACATAGCCATTTCTCCTCTCTCCTTATTTTTTGCCAACCCTTGCAAACTATTTCAACACCCAGTGAAAAAGGGTGTCAGAGTGAAAATAAATAGCTGTTCCAATGTGTTGCTACCATCATGGTCAAGGATGGAATAAAACAGACATGGAGGGTCTTATGTATGTATATATAAACTTTGTTGGTAGAAGATAAATATACTTTTATACTTAATAGCTCTCTCTCTCTCTCTCTCTAAGACAGACAAGTCGGGTGAAGAAACGGTAATAATAAAGAGAGCGTGTTGTGATCCTACTAAGGAGAAACTTTCTTATTCAAGCAAACTCTCCGGTCTTTTAAGCAGGAGCACCAGCGCGACTCATCAAAAAGGATGGAAGAACAACCACCACACTGCTACCACACAAGTAGCAGCAGTGGCAAAAAATATTTCACGAGTCATAAAAAAGTTTATGATTTTTTTCACACAGCTTTCTCCTTTTCTTTCCTTCGTTCTCATCAACTTGTCCTGTCAGCAGCAACACGACTAATAAGAGAACATGACGAGAGCTTAAATTTTATTATCGGTAGTGAAACTGAAAGAGGATAAAATATACTCACGAAGAAACAACGTCAATATATAACGTTCGTGTAAGAAAGTATAGGAATACCTACATACATAAATAATAAACAAGATGAGCAGAAAAACTACATTGACCTTGGTCTCTCTTGCTTATTCCCCATCTGGTCTAGTTCCCTTCATAAAAAGATATATAATTTGTCATTTACTCACGATTGTGCATGTCATATATAAGTATGTGTAGGTAAAAGGAATATGTCATGTCAGAATTAGTAGGGCTCTTCCACACTTGAAGAATTTCGTAAAAAAAGAGAAGAAATCGTACACTTTCCCATACAAACTATAACAGTTCATGAATTTGGGAACTAAAGGGAGCGGATGGATTGTGGAATCCACAAATTTATTTGTCTATCATCATAATCTATAATCTAATCTGCTTTCTTTATCAAGTTCATTTTTCAAGGAGAAGCACTAGTCTAAAGCGGAAAACAAGTAGCATACGAATGAAATATAGATGTTACCACACAAAAACGACAGAATGCAATGGTTTGTAAAATATTGCCTTGTTGGTTGGACCTTAAGGTCACGTAAAATATCCGTATTGCCTTATTTTACCTATAATGAACGATAGAACGTTAGCTGTAGGGAGCATTCATATAGAACGTCACGCTAATAATGTCGCTTGCGGAACCTCTTTGTTCCTTGCCACGTTCTTTTCATATGATACAAATGCAAGTTGGGGATTGTAGCATTGATGAATAATGTCGCTTTTAGTAAGGAACCATTCATCCCTCCTGCTCCTGCATGTTCAAAACGTTTGTAAAATGCATATATGTACCCAATTGTTCAAGAAACCATTTTTTTCAAGTGACGTTTACATACACTCATATTTCTTCTGTGATTCCTTATATTTTTAGAGGAAATATGCATATCTGTTTAACTAGTATATGTTTACTAATAATACGCATTTCACTTGTTATTGACGAAAAAAGTAGAAAATACATTCTTTATATAGCTTAATAGTGTTTTTTTCTATTTTAAAGTAACAATAGTAAAACGCGGCCTATATATAGAATTTCATTCAACTGCGTTGTAGCTCTCAAACGTAAACAACCAAACAATTTATTACATTTTTTTCCTTCGTGTCTGCTTTGAAAAAAGAGAAAGTTTATTTTATAAAATACATTCATTTCTACTTTTAAGAGTGAACTTTTCTAATTTTCTCCTTTGTACTTCACTTGTGTTTTTTGTTGTGTGTCAAAGTTTTTTTCTCGAGTTCAAAATGTGTAAAGGAACAAAGGGATTTAAAAAAGTGTGTGAAAAGAAGGAAACAGCTATTCCAATTTACTTTTCTATTTTTACTTGAAAAAGGAGGGTAATTTTAAAATTTACTTTTTTTTAAAGAAAAAGTTACCTCTTGTGAGGGGTTTAAGGCTTTATTTTTTGTTTTCACGTCTAAATGCTCCTATATACCATTATGCAAGGGTAGGCATCTGGATTTTTGCAGGGCAATGAAAGAAAACTGGCAAGTTGTTCCTTCTTATGAAGAGAATAGAACAACAGCTTTCTTTTCTTTCCATTTATATTTTACGTTAGACTCAACTTTAGATTTTCTCCTTGGTGTGCCATCTGCGTGCCGTCTTTTGAAAATTAAAAGATGATTACTGCAGATAACACACAATTACATAATAAATACTTTGCTCCTAATGTAGTTTTAAAATTGGATGTCACCTTTTGTACTTGTTCACTCTGCTAAATGTAAAGAAACTAGAAAGAAATTTCAAGAGAAAGTTGGGGAAAGTCTCCGGGCTTTTATTCATTCTGATGGGTATTCACAATGATACGTCGCTGCCAAATATTATTTTCAAAGACTTTAACTGTTTATTTCAGCTGTTTTTCGAGATAGGCACTCGCGAAAGTTTTGTTTGTGTACCCGACTTTGTAACCAGAAAAGCCATGTGTCAACTATGCTCTATGCTTATGCTGATCTCCTGTCCCTCCATGCGACATTGCACAGACTTTATTTTGGTACTTACTCTAGTCGAAACTTCATTTTCTTGGGCATCCTTGTCCCCATGTGCAAAACGTGATATCCTTACTTTTTATATGGCGAATACACATTGAAATTGGGTAACGCTCATGTACCTACCTAATATACGTAAACATAAAGACTAGAGAGACCTCCGCAATTTTGCTCTGCAGCAAAGTGAAAGTACACAAGTCTAAAAATACGTCCTGCCTTACAATGACAGTAAAAACGAAGAGTCGGTGCAAGTAAATTTAATAAAAGCGATACTTACCTTCCTCGCAGTTTTACTGAACAAAGCTCTTCTAATGGTGGCAATCGTTTTGGCAATGGGCTTCAAATTGGTATTGTTATTATTCGCCGAGTTCGGGTCCTGACCCCGCTGAAGCTGTTGACTGCTGCTATTGATCAGTGTACTTTCAATGGTCACGATAGAATTGTTAGCTCCTTGGAGTTGAGCAGACTCCGACAATAAGGGGACACTTGACCCCTGACTACTCCCGATATTCACAGCACAAACACCACCCCCACTGATTGTTCCCCCTCCACCAACACCAACACCACCTCCTCCCGTACCATGTGGACCATTCACCATACTAGCAATCATGGAAGAGGATGATGGACCAAGACCAAACTCAACCTCGAGGTTGTCATCCGTAACAACAACTGAGGGATGCCTGCCGGTTGCACCGAGAAGTTGACTAGTCACTGCCGTGGAGTTTCTCCGGAGTTTCCGAGGGTTGAATATGGCCGAGATGCCAGGCACTTCTGGCCTCGATAAACGGCGTCTTGGGTCATTATTCATTGTGCATGCTGTGTGTATATGTATGTGTTGCTTTCCCTAGAAAATTTCCTCGCTTCCCTGCTGCTGTTCCTGCTCCTGCTTAAGCCGTATATATAAGCTCTTTGCTTTCCGCTATATCTATATATCCTGCTTTAGTCTATACCCTTCCTTTTATCTGCCTAACTTTCCCTCTGTAGTCTACACACATACATTCCATTACTATCCATGTGGTTTCCATGCATGTCCTGGGTACTAGTACGCTGCTGTGTAAGTGCGACAACAACAACGCTTTTACCGCACATACATTCTCTCCACAATCAGGCTGAGAGCTTGTCATAATACCATTATAAGCATTATAGACATAGCATTAAATGGTCCTTTTTTGCGTATTCTTTCTTTCTCCCAAATAACACGGAAAATACCAGCAGTGGTAGACGCAGAAAACGTTGCTGTAGTGGGGCTACTGCTGCTGGTGGCGGTAGGAGCTGTATATAGCGTGTGTGTATTATGTGTGTGTGTGGAGCTGCAGCTCAACTTATTTTCTCGCCGCTTTGCTTTCCTTTGAAATGTCGTGTGCTTTTCTTCACTTTTGGTCTTCCTTGTTTGCCTTGCTTGAGTCAGTGCCAACAGAGAGCTGTGAGTAAAACACATACAAAAAGAGAAATTCAGGGATATAAGTGGGATGAATATATCAATATATGTGTGGTTGAAATATGCCGTTGATTCATCATGCTGCCAGTACCCGTTTTACAAAATGATGTTTGTACTTCATACGTATTCTCATGTTAAAATATGTATGCAAAGCTATAAAACGGAATAATGGAATGTGGTCTTGGTATTCTGGTCCCTGGCATCATCATCGTCATCATCATATTACTATCATTGTATGCTTGCTCTCCCCCAAAATGGTATAAGCGACAAGCCAAGTCAAACCACGGGAAAGACACGAGAGAAAAAAATGGTTTTTAGAAAAGTTAAAGAAAAAACATTATTAAGAAGCGGGGAGAAGGATGGAAAAGAGAAATAGTTTGAGCGCCTTTGTGTATAAGCACATGCATGCAAGCATGCTCGATGGTTTGTGGTTGTATGTTTAGACATATTTACTTTTTATATTAAAAAGCTACTCTACTGCTGGGGTTGTGTTGTCAAAAGGAAAAAGTAGAAAATGCTATTTACTCGCTCAGCGAATGTCTTTCTTGGCAGATAGCCTCTTCCTCGGTTAAAACTTTGGTTGAAATGAAGAACGGATGAAATGGAGATGGAAGAAGGGAATGAGAAAGGAGAGAGTGTGTGTGCGAGAGAGAGAGAGAGGTAGAGGCTGTGTATAATACAATAGTCAGTTTCTCGCCTGTTTGAATAAAAATGAGATATTGTAAGTGGAAGGAACGAAATGTAAATGCCAAAACGAGGAAGCCAAACCCGCAAGTCGGAGTAGAAGAAAATTGGAGGAATCTTAGGCTTTTCCCATTTTGCAAAAGAGTAGCAATGAAAATGCTTTGCTTATAAAAGTTTCTCAGGTGGAGTGTAAAATGTATTTGATGTAATAACGTTCCATGAGTTTGGCATTAAAAAATGCTGCAAAAGCAGCAGATAATTGATCCTTAACTGTAATGACCGGAAATTACGAGGGGTTTCGAGGTTTTTAGGATACTTTCTGGGACAGAATCATTTGCAATTTATGAATTGCAAATGGCAAGTTAATGGGCTAAAAATTACAATAATAAACGACTTTTAAATTGGGGGGGAATTCATATGAAAGTTTATTTGATGTATGAGTTGATAGTACAATAAAGTTTTATAAATAGTATGAATCCCAATCTCGTTTGTAGTAATTGTGTTGTTTGTGTGGATTTAAAAAATAAAACGGTGTAATCCACCTTCGCGAGAAACTACGGAGAGCATATCACACTAATACGT
>JAHZNE010001144.1:0-12648 GCA_027744055.1 Callyntrura sp. NNG-2020 | reverse complement strand
CTTCAATTTTTCATTTTGCATGGCGATAATCGCGGCAATATTTGAATCCAACTCGAAGTGTAGTTTCATTTGCAGACTTAACATGTTATAAGATAATTTGAATTGTGAATCTAGGTCAATCCAGATGCGCGTATATATATCTATGCACATACCTCTACCTATCGTGTAGCTATGCACCATTTTGATTTTAGCAGAGGTTCATCAGGGAACAAATATAGCTATTTTAAACACTTTCACTTATCCATAAACAAACATAATTGATGTTAATTTGTCTTTTTTGACTCAACGTTTGGATGGACAGCTCGACAGACTGTTGTACCAACATTAAAAATCCTGCTCATAAATTTTTTCTCGTTCCTTTCCTTCGATTGCAAAATTCAAAGATAATGAACGCAAATAGCGGTTTTATATGGGCTATAAATGTCGACACCGAGAAAAGTAGATGTTTTGCAACAGTGCGTCTTATATTTAGTTCCCCACTATACGCTCATTTGGCAATCACTTTATATGCTGACTTGGGGAAGACAAATTGTCAAACACTCAGACTAATATTTGGAACAATTTCCATTGCCAAAATTTTCTTTTACCAACACGAGTAACATATTTGACATTCTCGTACAAGGATCAAGCAGCGCCCCTCTTAAAGGAACCATGTTGTTGCATACTTTGTTCCTGACACTTGTCGCAATATCTCATTATCCCACATGGAGTGCTCCAGCACCGTCAACAGCATCCCTGACAGCGGATCAGAAAACAGCCTTAGAAACGGTACATTGTTGTATACTACAATTTTAAATATTGATACTCATAAATTTTTATGTTTCAGTTCCGACAAAAGGTATCCAGTAAAGTGTCAGACGATTACATGAAACTAGACTTTTACTTGCTCAAGTGGTTGGAAGCAAAGAACTGGGATCTGAAGGACGCCGAGAAAAAGCTATCGGATGTAAGTTTTTTGTTGTTCAAATATTCATCAGAAAGTGTTTGGGAAATTTTACATCCAATGTTCGTCCAATGTGAGCTAGAGTGTGGCATGGAGAAAGAAAAACAAAATTAGCGCAATCCTCTCCGAGGATTTTTCGGACGTGATACCCAACTTGCCGTCGGATATGACAACAGTTGACAAAAGTAGTCGCCCTGGTAGATAACAATAATAATATAATTTTTCATAATATTAATCGCTTTAAGCACTTTTTCCTCGAAACTGAAAATGCCTTTACCATTGTGGCAACTTTCAGTGGCCATAGCTTACTTTGGACAGTGGAAAATTCGGGAAATGATTAAATCGGGGAAACAAAAGAGGATTTCTCGCTTTGTGGAATTCTTCCAAGAAGCGATAGTTATGAAAATCGTAGATGCTCAGAAAGCCGGCAAGGATGTCACCGGGTGTGTGCTGTTGGTTGATATGACGGGATTTACTCCAGCGGAACACATGTGCCCTACTTGTAATTGAGAGCGGTTAAAATTATTATGATGTCTGTCTCGTATGCATGGGGATAATGTTGGAAGTGTTATCACTTGTGTTACATTTTACAGGTGCCCCAGTGTTAATGAAATTCGTTGACGGGATGGAAGCCAATTACCCCGGGTTTGTCGAAGAAGTTATTGTTGTAAACGGTAAATATTTGCTACATCATTTAAATAGGACTGTATTGAATTTGTTTGTAATTAATTTGTAATGGACTAGCTCCGGGAACGCTTTTAACCGCCTTGGAAAACGCCAAAGGCATGATGACTGAAAAGACCTTGAAAATTCTCGAGGTATTTGACGAGGACAAGGTGAAGTGGCAGGCATATTTGGCTGAGAAAATAGACGAGGATCAGCGCTACGCACAGTTTGGTGGCACGAAACAATAAAATTGTATCCACAGTCGTTAGGGGAGACAGTTTCGTCGCATTAATTCAATGTTATCATATAATGATTCATATTTAGAGAATAAATTGTTATCCCCCAGCAAATATCAAAGAGCCTTGCTTCTAACATAAAATTATATTTTTCAAAGTTACTTTCCAAGATAACCATGTAACAACCATTATATTCACTCATTTTGAAAATTATTCATTAAAAACATCATATTAGAAGTACCAATTGACTGGAACACTACTCGCTTTTCTTTTTTAAGACCATCTATCTATACACAGCAGTTACTTTTAACACCTTATTGCATGTTGCACCTGAATACTGAAAAACGTTTAATAACCATGTCATTGCAATGTTTTGAGCACTAAACTGTTTAGTGTTACCGCGTCACCAAGTTGTCAGTAATAAACACGAGTCCTTCAAAAATTCCGATTAATAAAAAACGTTCACACTTCACGGAAACGTTACTAATGCATGAAGAAACAATTATCTCAACGGTAGACGAGTTATATTGTGGGAAAATTGATAGAGGGTTAGCTATTGTGCTAAATGTAGCAATAACACTGAAGCGCATCTATAGATTGTTGTGATGGTACATGGCATTAGTAAATGGCCCATTTAAAAATGCTTCCAATAATCATTTGTTGTGCATCGTCAGACAGGTATGTGCTTTTTTATGATTATCTCTTGAAGGAAAATTTGTGCATGGTACAATAAGCAATAACAAAGTATGGGCAACGTGTTAATGTAAACCTTCGTTAAAAATGTTACTGGTATAGGAATTCGTACAAGGTCACCTTCAAATTTGATTATCGAAGAGATCTTTCTTTAGTAATACTTTTTACTTTTCTGACCACTGTCAGCTAAGAAGTGGACTTTGTATAGAATTCTTTTTGTCGTCTGGTGGCACAAGATTTTTTTTACAAGTCGGTTAATAATAGTTACAGTCATGCACTTTGTAACTCTGCCGGTGATACCCGTAAGTGTCAGTGTTTTCTTGTTGACTGTCCAATTGTATATTGAAATTGTCACAATTGTTAATCAAATTTCGGGTAAATACAATGGAATCCTGATCGGTGCCGTACCTGCTTCTTCCATGGAAGTGCAACGGAACGACGTAGGGGACCTGTGGTTGACGCTCAGCGAAAAAGAAGACTTGGAAGAGGTGGTAATATTGTGTATTTTCACTTACTTTTAATCAAAAAAATATCAGTTACATAGTTGCATACCAATAATGATTATTGATTTTGAATTCAGTTTAAAGAAAGGGTGTGGCACCACCTGCCAGAAGAGTTCATGAAGTCAGATTACTATTTGATAAGGTGGTTACGAGCAAGAGGCTTCAATATTGCAGCGGCAGAACAATTGTTGTTTGAGGTGGGTCGCCAAGTAGTCGCTGTACTTACAAGTTACAAATCCCAAACTAATATTGACGAAATATTTAATGTAAAAAGAACTTAAGGTGGCGACAGGAAGCTTCCATTCGTAATATTTTATGCGAGGACTTTTCTGATGTCGCCAAGGACTTTGCATTGACTACAGACACCCACGACAGGAAGTACCGCCCTGTGGGCACTGTTAACTTGGGCACTTGGAATCTACGTGCAGCCGGATTTATCGGAAAACTTTACCGGGTTTCCCGGTACGTGGACCGCTTTCTGGAGCAGCTTATGCAACAAATCCTGGCAGCTCAGCAAGACGGGAAAGAAGTTACTAGAGCGGTTGTCTTGGTGGATTTAGAGGGGTTTGGCTATTCTCTCCAACTCTGTCCCTCATGTAAGAAATTTTATGGGGCATTTTAAAGTTTCAACAGAAACAAATCACAGTTCCTGTGTGCTTCCATACCAATATTATTTATTTGAAGGTATGTCATTGTTTCGGCGATGGACGGAAGAGCTGGAAGTTCATTACCCCCAATTTTGGGAATACGTCGTGTTTGTGAATGGTACTCGACATTTTAAAATTCGTGAATCCCTACAGATATTACTTGAACTTTGAACTCATGTTTGTCCATTATGCTTTAAAGCACCCAACATATTTTGGGAGGTTCTTGATGTAGTGGAGGATGTCATGTCCCCTCAAACCAAAGCGGTTATCCGAGTATTCGGCTCCGACAAGAAGCAATGGCAACACTATTTACTGGACAGGATTGAGCACGACCAACTTTATCCCAATTTTGGGGGAAAGAAGGAAACCACGACAATTATGAAGAATAACACGATGTCTTAAAACAAAATAAATCCAGATTAATTAATTTTTTAAATCGTCTTTTATTACCCCCAAACTATCGACTATGACATTATATGATGACAAGTACATGGCTAATTGTCTTTGACATATTTTGCATCGTGCTTCGCATTCGCCTTGTCCTCATCTCGATAATACTCAGTTTCTTGCGCATCGTACGGCTCCACGTCAGCAGCAATGCTCGGTCTAAAAAAATATTAGAAATATTAGCGAATTTCTCAAGTGTTTCATTGATTTTATTGTTGGCATTTACTCTAAGGAAAGGAGAAACGCCTCGTAAATTATCTTTCCTTTGCTGTCCACGCTCATTCCGGTCATTCTCTGCAGCACAATGAGGTGCCCTCCCCCCAGATCCTGATTGTAGGGATCGTCAAAAACTACAAAATGCCATCCTCTCTCGTAACCTTCTCGAATGTAGAGAGGCTTGCCCTTGCCGTCGTCAAAAGCAAAGTATTCCGCACCTCTGGTACCTGTCACCTGAATAACTTTGTCGGTTACGTCAATAGCTTCCCCGTCTATGAGTTCATAGCCGGGAGGAAGAAGACTATTTTTCCAACGGATGCCGGCTTTTGAAGATGACCCCCAGATAAGCCATAGAAATATTCGAAATAGGAAACCTGGTTCACTAGGCGACATGAACGAGCGCTTTTTAGAAAGAAATATTACATTGCTTCAAAATAATTATTTGACGCCTAACAACCTGAAGCTTAAGTAGGGCGCTTTCTCTTCATTGATATAATACGTCATAATAGGTAGTAAACAATAAATTAAACAACAATGCATGTTGGAAGTTAATATCGTTGTATATTTAAAGTGCCTTTGTTCAAGGATACAAAGACAACTTAAACATGAAACAACAAAATGGCGATGAAATATTTATAATTTGTGTTCTGCATTTCATTTCTGTAGTAATTTAGTAATAATTTTTCGTATGTCCTTCATGAACAGGGCTCCAGTATCAGGGGGAACGAGGTGGCACATTCCCACCCTGTTATACATTATGCCTTTAATCTTTAATACACTATGCCTATCCTTTAATATTAAATCTCAAAATTCAGGGGGACTCCCCACATTTCACTTTTAACTTTGCTCTTAATTAGGTGAACAATGTCTCGGGATTTGTGGTGGCCTGGATTTTCTTTATGGTAGGTACATGACTACTACAATTCTTTAAATACCCAACACAGCTCAACTGGGTTTTGTTAACCTTTTAATTAGGTGAACAATGTCTCGGGATTTGTGGTGGCCTGGATTTTCTTTATGGTAGGTACATGACTACTACAATTCTTTAAATACCCAACACAGCTCAACTGGGTTTTGTTAACCTACGTTTAATGGATTCAGTATTTACAGTTTTACTTAAAAATTGTTCTTTTCTTTATTGTTATTCTTAAAAACATGTTTTAAATATTAAATTGAGCAAAAATGCTTTTTAAAGATTATCGATTACCATCCCTACAAACTCCTTCTGAACAAAAAAGAACGATGACGACGACTTATTCTTGCGTTCCTCCGTAACGCGCTAGCAGAATAGCTGGATCCACAAAGTCGCTCATTTCCTCCTGCCACTTGGTCATGCTGGGGTAGCATTTAATTTTAGCCATCGTTTTTGGTGTCAAGCACAGGTTTAATGATGTTTATCAGCATACCAAAGTAGGAAGGACAATTAATGAACATAATATCGCACACGCATTCTGGGTAGTGAGCTTCGTATACGCTCTAAATAAAAAAAATATTGCAGGGCTTACAAAATACATAGGGAAAATTAAGTAACTTCGCAACTTTTGTCACATATATCGCTTACCGCCTGCTTGCATTATTTTTTTCACTGCTCCATAACTCAACAACTGTCCTAAAGCAAAGCTTTTGGCGTCGAATAAAACCGTCATTTGTGTGATCGGCAGTTTTTCCGCTCCAGTTTGTTTTTGACGCTCCTCGCCAATGTGGTGCATGCAAGTTTCGAAAAAGTGGGTTAAGAAATCCTCGAATTCTTCGAGTCGATCGGGATTGTTGACCACCTTTCGGAAATCCCATTCACTGAAGTCAATGCACATCGCTAAAAGAGATACTATCTGTAATGTAATGATTGTCTATTATCTCCATCAAAATCACACTACTTCAATAACGCGACTTGCCAGGTTGTCCTTTTGTATCTACTCCAGCACAGTGGAAAGGAAAATTTTCCCGAAAAAAGGGATGCAGCTTTTTGTCCAGGATTTGATCGGCATCAACTTTTTGGCGCCAATTCAGGTGCTATGTGCATGTTAAAGTGGTTACATTAGCACTCGTTCCTGACCATCGCTTTTTAGAGAAAAAATGTTATCACTTTACGTTCTTACACTCTGAAGTAATTCTGTGGCCTTATCCAAATTGTTTTCACGAGCTGGATTTACGATCAGAAATATTTACTTTAAAATAATTAACTATTAACGTCATTAAACGTATTCGATAAAATTATATTTATGTAAACCTCGAATCCATCTAACCAAGTACAGGCATAAGTCATCGTTTGAATAAGCAAGAATTTTCTCCGTAAGTTGATCCTTAACGGCGGTTTGTAGCTAATTATACAATATTCATATGAGAAACATATAAAGACAGACTATGTTAATGTTCTTAATCATTCTATATTTTTTAAACGGTTAAATGTTCGCTAGAAATTCTAAATGGTTTGCAGTAGTAGCGTACCTTTAAAATAAGTTGGTGTTCCTCTTTAGTTATGCCCAAATGGGCCAGATGCGTTTCGTTTGACATTTCGAAGGGTGCCAATCCGTTACAAGGAGATGACGGTCAGATCTAAATGATCACTGGCAACTGGTGGAAACGTACAAAAATAAAATAAATAGTTTTAGGTTGAAACAAAACATTGTGGCACCTGTTCAAAAAAGTCTCCATTTCATTTAGTAAATGAGCAGGTAAGTTAAACGCTGTGGTATCAATAATAACTACGAGTAGTCCCCACTAACGATATGATAATTTATAACTGTAAAAGACAATAATGTCATCACATGTTTGATTTTTATGGATATATTTTTTTGAGAAGCAAAATTAAATTCATGTGCCCATCTTTTAATCCGTTAATCCAGCTCCTTCCTAATACATTTTATCTAAACTTTGAATAGTACATAGTTCTTCAAATAATTGCAAAGATTTAATTTGCTTCTTTTTGCTTCGTCTATTTTAATCGCGACCTCAGATAGCTGAAACTCTTGAATTTATTTTATTGGTAACGGCTTTCCTTAAATATACTATAACTCACCTTGAAACCCTATACACAGCCCTATAAAATTAGAAACTAAAGAACAAGCCTACACTTTTTCGTTGAACGTCCGCTGTTGAGTTATATCATTATGCAATTTAGGTTTCAGTCGCCCGCACTTCATGGATGGTGCTTGATGTATTTTATAGTACAAGGTCACGACTGATTTGTTAGTGACCGAACTAGTTTTCACTTTTCATAAGATAAGACCGGGTTGTAAACATACACCTGTATGGCATGAATGTGCCTGTAACATGGTTTGTATGTAACTTGGAAACAGTAAATGCGTTATCTAAAACAATTGTTGGTTGGATGCTGATAATCTTTGGCAGGTAACAAAATATTCGATAATAACTTAAACATTTGCTTTATCACTAATGTATCGCTTTGAATCTAAAGACACTAACACCTGGGCTCTCATCTATCTTATTCTCTACCTACCTACTACATGAAAATGGAAAATATCAAACATAGCCGATAACCGTAGTTTATAATTATGCGTGTGGCTATCCTAATTTTGTCGATAATTGTACTAACTATAAGTGTTAAAAATCACTTTTTATTACTACAATGAATAAACACATTATTACAGGAAAAAGATTTATAAACTCATTTAAATAGGTATGGCATACCATAGACAGGAAACTAATTAAATTTAAATGTAAACTGGATATCTTATCTTTGAAGCTTGCCTTAGAAGATTTATTTTGAAGCTGAAGCTGAAAGCTTAAAATAGCGTTGTATTTAATCCTATCATCTTTGCTGGATATGTGAAAGATAATTAGTAAAATGTTATTGTGAATACACAGTTGACTAAAACCACCGCTGAACATGGGCTGGTGTTCACATGAAGAAGCAGTGACGACTGAGGACAAATTTCTCTTTTGGTGACCCCTGTAGATCACACAGGTCAACCAAATTGTATTAATCTTTTCAAAAAGTAAAAGTAATTTATGATCTACCTGTTTGCCAAATTTCAGCTCATATGGAAGTGTTATTAATTTTACTTTTTTCGTAACCCCCGAGAGGTAATCCCCACAGCACATCTCCAAATTCAATCCAAGAACTGGTCTACACTATCGATTGCTTGGAAGCAATATTAAAATTTGATGTAGTGAGATATTTTGTTTATACACAGGATGATAAAAGCATCAACTTTTGTAATGCACAATTACATTTAAAAGTTAATAAATAACGCTGATAACAACTGTTTTAACTGGGGTCAGTGCTACCATTTCGGTAAATTATTTTTTCTGTTTTAAAGCAAATATACATAGTTTGTATACATGTGCTATTGTGCTTGCAATGATTATCAAATTACGAAGGGCAGCACTTAAGGCGAAAAATTATCTCGAGTTAAATAATATTTCATGTATTTTATCCGATTACTTGACAATGCAATACGTTGACATTTAGAAATCTGTAGCAGTACAAACTAACTAATAATAGCAATGTAATATTCTGACCTTTTGTATTTAATCGTTCAATTTACAAAATGGATGAAATAGCTAATGCCAAATGTGACAGGAAAAAACAATTTCCTTCCGCTGAGCTGTTAAAATCTGTAAGGACTCTCCAATCTGTTTCTTTGTGTGTGTGACAGAAGAGAAGGAATGATGAATTCTTATAGCAGGTAATAGTGTACTTTTGGTATGTTTACGTTCTGTTCCCTTAGCAACTACCTGTTTGATTCTTTATCAACTTTCTTTGTCAACTTCAACTCTGTCAACAAGGGACGAAGTATGATATCGATTGTGAATACAACTTTGGTGTTGATGCCATTTACATTCGTTCTAATTTTTGTAATAAAATATCATTTTTGCACGCCCTTCACGAATAAATGTACGATTAGCTTTTTATGCTTTCCATTTTGTTGTTATATGGGATAACGATATTACTTTATTGTTGTCATATCTCTGTCTGGTCTCAACAATAATGTTTGCATGGGGTGGCGTATTTTCTAAAGGTTAAGGAGTAAATCGAAGTGCGGGCTGAGTATATTACTTCTGATGAAACAGTCATGTTTGTCCATGGTATCACTGTTCTCAATAGGGGAGTAGCAACTTCAGCCAAATTTGGCCAACAAATGTTCCAGAGAAGTACAATATGAATATCGAGCAAAACTGCTTGTAACGAAGAAAATCATTGGACATGTGAAACAGATCTCATAGTGTTACAAAATTTTAGAGATCTGATTTTGAATCAACAACGTAAATAAAAGTAAAATTAATACCTTGGTGGACCCGATAGACGATCAACATGAAACTCTTTAACCAACCCGGATGTAGAAAGTAGAAAGGTGACGATATAAATCAAACAATGTTGAGTAGCTATTTCTGAAACCTGCGAGTCAAATTTCGACCATAGTCTAATTATTTACAAAATTAAGGGACATTTAGAGTTAGAGATTTAGCGTTAACTCGAAAAACGTGAAGTGTAAAATTAGCACCAGTCCGTCGGTATGTGTCGACCAACCACGGACCGTAAATACACACTGGTGCTCGCATACGGATCCAATTTTGTAACGCTCATAAATCTTAAGATAAAAGTTAATAGCCAATCTACAAACACTGTTTATCATGCTTGGGATCGTTTCATTATAAGAAATACAAAGTTTAGGCGTCGACCCATGCTGTGGAGTATCTAAATAGGACATGAAGCTCTAGTTATTACTGTCTTTCAGCACACTTGAGCTACGACTCCCATTAAAGAAAATATGACCGTTGGACTATACTTAGAAGGTGCTTTAATATAATGTCGTAAACATTAATTTGAGCAACAATTAAATTGAGAATGTGTTTAAAATATAATAAAATAAAATAATAGCTTTACAATTTCTTTTGTATAAAAGACAACTTTTGACGAAGACTTATTTTAGATTTCCTCCATAACGGGGTGGAAGAGTAGCTGGATCCACAAAGTCGCTCATCTCCTCTTGCCATTTGATCATGCTAGGGTAGCATTTAATTTTAGACATAGTTTTTGTTGCAATCACAGGTTTAACGATGTTTATCAGCAAACCAAAATAGGAAGGACAATTAATGAACATAATATCACACACGCATTCTGGGTAGTGAGCTTCGTACATGGCCTAAATAAAAATTATGGACACTTAAAATAAATTATTTAAATTTCATTTAAAGACAAGGCATCACTAACCCCTTGGAAAGATTTTTCCTATTAAAACAATAATCTTACATACCTAGAAAATATGCAGAATTAAAATATTTTTTACTAAATTATGTTGATATAGTCCAATTAATGTTGACCCGCATGAAGATTGTGACAGAGCAGAAAATAAAAAAAACAAAACTGTATTTAAATACATGGAAATCTTGAGCTGTTTCCATGTTTTCTCACAATTTTTCAAGTGCGCCTCAACTTTAATAGAATAATATATGAAGGACCATTCCTTGTAGTTCTATTTTTGTTTGAAATATTACTATTAAACGACAAAATATGTGAAATATGTATTGGAACTTTAAAATATGTAAAATAGAAAATATATGGCTTTTAAATGATATAAATAAGTACATTCAACGGTCTCAATTAGATATCACATATGCAAGCTAAAAGGGCTCACCAATCGTCTCATTTAAACATTTATAATGTTACAACCCGGAAAATCCAGGGGAGTGCAGTGTCAAAACTAAAACTTGGAAGTACAACGACGAGCATTCCGTATCTGACGTCAAACCAATATTTTATTTAAACCTCAGTGGTTTAGGAGCAAAATGTAGTTATGACTGGAAGACCCCATAGATTATACCCAACCCATAAGATATCACAGTATTGCACTACTAAATAATATTAGGCAAATACGCCACTTTTTCCACATTTATAACTTACCGCTGCTTGGACCATATTTTTCATCGCCGCATAACTTAACAACTGTCCTAAAGAAAAGTTGCTGGCGTCATATAAAAGTGTAATTTGTGTAATCGGCAGTTTTTCTGTTCCAGTTTGTTTTTGACGCTCCAAAGCAACGTAGGACATGCAAATTTCGAAAAAGTAGGCTACAAAATCCTGAAATTCTGCCAGTCGATCGGGGTCATTAACCAACTTTCGGAAGTCCCATTCGTTGAAGTCAATGCAGATCACTGAAAGAGATATAATGAGGTAAACATTAGCCGTTATTGATTCCATATATCAAATGGTATTACTTCAACAACGCAACAACTACCAGGTTGTCCTTTTGTATCCACGCCAGCACAACGAAAAGGAAAAGTTTCAAGAAAAAACGGATGCATGCACACTCTTTTTATACGACAAATTTTGCTCGATATTCATTTCCGAGCATGTCACCAAAAAAATCGCTCGAACTGGAATACTAGCATATTAAGTATGCTCTTTTCGAATTGGATGTTGGGTTTTGTTCAGGATGTGATCAGCATCAACTTTTTTGCGCCAACTCAGGTGCTAATTTCATTTTAAAGTGGCTAGATCAAATATCAGTTGCTGACTATTGCTATTTTTTTTAAATGTTATTATTTCGGATGCTTACATTCTGAAGTAGTTCTGTCGCCTTTTCTAAATTGTTTTCCCGAGCTGTATTTACGGTAAGGAATATTTCACATGCAAACCTCGAATCCATCTGACCAAGTACAGGCATAAGTCATCGTTTGAATAAGCACGAATTTTCTCCGTAAGTTGATTTTTAACGGCGGTTTGTAACTAATTTTACATTGCAAGATAGATCATGCATGTTTTAAATCATTTTATAATTATCAAAAGTTAAATTATTAGCGACAAATTTGAAGTGGTGAGCAGCAGTCGCGTACCTTTAAAATAAGTTGATGTTCCTCACTGGTTATGCCCAAATGGGCAAGGTGCGTTTTGTTTTCCATTCGAAAAGGCGTCAACGTGTTACAGAGAAAGAACGGTCAAAAGTGAATTCCCATTTACAGGAAGATAAAAATTAAATAAATTGTTGAGCTACGGGATCTGCAACGGGATATGGAAATTAAGTTTATTTTTATGTTTTACAAAATACTCCAATTACTGTAGTTGTTACGTTATAATAAGCATTTAAAAGTTGTAATCGTGCGTTGACCGACAACCTAGTTCTTCCTCTAACACAGTTAAAAGATTAATGTAGTAAATGTCTTCAAAATGTAGTCGAACCCCTACAATAAACTTAGGAATGCGGATGCGGTTGCACAATACACATGCTTGTACAACAGTGCGAATGAACGTATTTTAAAGCGTCAAAATAAGTAAAGTTATCATTGTGTGCACACTTTGTGGTTTCATTCTTTTTATGTCTCGGTGTATTTGACAT
>JAHZNE010001143.1:0-11559 GCA_027744055.1 Callyntrura sp. NNG-2020 | reverse complement strand
AAGCGTAAATAGAAGAAAGAGTCAGGACAACATTTAACACAAATTTCGAACTATACCAACACACGAACATAAGTGCCTTTAGATAACCGACTGTTTGGATCAGTCAGAATAAATATACCAATAATAAATAATAAGAAGAAAAAAAAATTCGAATGAAATGAAAAACATTGTTCGCTTGGTTAAAAAAAGTTTCCGCTGTTAATGTCAGGACTGGGAATCTTGCTCCTCGCCCCAAACACTGGAGGTGTCCAAAACCAGCTTTCTACCTTAAATTGCTAGGTTCCTCTCCAGTAACCACCGTTCTTTAAAACTCGACATTTTTGTCGTTTTCCTTTACACCATCAATTATTTGTGTTCACTTTATTTTGCACGATTCGCCAGCTTATTCTTTGTCGATCACCACTTAAACTTTAAACTGCGTCGAGAATCTCAATCCAGTCATTCAAATAGAATATCTTCTTCTTTCAGAGTTTTAACGCAGAGCTTTATATAGTACACCCTGAAAATAAGCAAGTCCCAACCAAACCGTAAAAAACCTCCCAAATGCATTATGGATTTTTTCCGCTGCATTTCCCCACAAGCAGGATAATAACCGTAAAGTAAAAGCGGGAAAATAGAAGAAACGTAAGCGTAGCTATAGCTATATGATTTTTTTTTACTCCTCGTATCCCTTTCTTGTACACTTTTTCTTTTGTATTTGGATTGTTATGCCTCCAACCAAAAAAAACACCACCACCACCACCAAACTCCCGTTTCCAGCTGCCATTTGAGTGGGTAACGATAGCCTGGTGGATCGGTGAAAGTGGCTGGTCTAACGACTAACGACTCGTTGCTACTGCATCATTCATGAGATTTTCATGTTGCACCAAAATAACTACCTATTCTGCAGAGAGGGAGAGAGACACAGAAAATGTAAGAAAGAGACAACAACGTCAACGACATCGAGAGAAAAAAACAAAAGGGAAGATTACAAGTTTTGCTGTTTGTTTCTATTTTTCCCCGTTTCTCCTATCATTTTCCTTTCTAATATGTATTTCCGCGCATTTTTTCCTACAGTGCAGATCCCGTTACACCGTCATCATCATCATCATCATCTCTGCCATCTAACACAATCTTATGTGTGCCGTGCACTGAGCCAAAAAGCCATTAAAACGGCTAACATGAGAATCAACTCAGGAAAAATTCAAAAGCAACAGTCAGCAGGACTGTATCGTACAACATGGGGGAAAATAAACAGGATCTCTTGATAATGTTAAGCTAACCATACCCTTCCCCCAACATTGTGGTGAGGTACTAAACAAGGTGGTGAAAACGAATATTGTGTTTTTGGGAGAGCCTAGTTCCAAAATAGGTACCCGTATAAAACCTCGCTAGAACCCCTTAAAAGGTTACCTATATAGCAAAACCCCTCCCATGACACTAACGAGCATAAAATAGAATAATTTTTGGTTTTGCTAACGAATACTCTCAAACAACTGTAAGTATACAAGTATTGTCCATACAAGGAATTCTGACGTTTACCGTTTCCATTTTACTGTACGAATACGTCGCATCATTAAGACATTATTCACCGTTGAAATTATTTCTCCCTGTGAAATGGCTCCTGGTGTCCATTCGAAGGCGCTAACAGCGACGCCCTTCAAATTAGAAGCGTTGCTACTGGTATCTCGACCACTTGCTCCTTGTCAACTGCTGCTACTACTCGCTTTCAACGATGAATGTCGGCGATGATCGGATGCTAGAAAATAGGGATAATGACAAAGACGAGGGATATTCCTGCACTACTTAAAGGAGTGCGTTTGGCATATTCTCCTCCGTGGGGTATCTTTAAAAAAGCTGGAGGAAGCGTATACAAAGTACATTGTTGGAGAGTAATGATAAGGTAATGACACTCTTATCCGGGCTATTTTTCCTCCCTCTCGCTCCCAGTTTCGGGAGACAACGAGAGAAGCTACACTTTTTACGGTAATGAACATGATTATAGTCTAGCGTGTGTGTGTGGTGTTGATACAGCTGGGGAGAATAGATAAAAGGGTAACTACACTTGCAGTCTGGAAGAGAGAAAAAAGTCGTTGGGAAAAGGGAACAATGATCCGCTTTTTTGGATATGACGAGTAAACGGGAAGACTATCGCGATTTCAGAGGCTATGCAGTCCATAGACTGCGCGCCGGCCAGAGAGAGAGAGAGAAGTAGCTGGCGGGGAAAGAAAGGCTTTTTTGCAGCAGAGAAAAATGTGATAATGAAGGGGTGATCATCAAGAGGATGAAGAGAAGGAGGGCGATGATGATGATAATGTGAGGAGTAGCATCGTGATGATGAAGGCGCGTTGTTTTTTTCTTGCCATTTCCACTTGAAATGTTCACCCTCTAAAATCGGCTCCCGCTGACTAATGCTAAATGATGCGATGCGCGCCAGGATGAAAGTAACTTTCACTTTTTCTTTGCAGTTCACAAGGTTTCTTCTATTTTTTATTTTCTCCGTGCAACTTTGTATGCGCTATTTTTGCTGGCTGTTGTTGTTGTTGTTGTTGTTTATTTTCTCCGTGCAACTTTGTATGCGCTATTTTTGCTGGCTGTTGTTGTTGTTGTTGTCTGTTAGGCGCGTTTCATTGACTTATGGATAATCCACCTAGACTTGGGTACTTTATTTTTAAGAATCCACTCTACTAGTGACTAGTGATTCGGGAGACTTTTGCAGGCCAGCTGGGAGGGAATATACTGATATGGAAAATGCATTTTTGTTCCTTATTTGTGTGTGCTCTTCCCTTATTTCCAGTCCCGGCTTGAAACTTCAGCAGGGAAAAGTGATAGTCCCTCTCCATCTCAGCCCTGCATCTTAAACTCAATCTGCAAAAATGGCATAAACGAATACCGTCGTCTTTCCTTGTCTTGTTTTCTACGATGATGTAGGAATAGAAAAGTGAAGCGGTGATACCGGCTACCGGCGGTGGTGTAACGTTGCAGGCGTTTTTAATAATATTCATTACTATTTTATTTGAGACAATAGGAGAGGAGCTCATATATATACGTAGGTACCATGTCCCTCCAACAGCTCCAGTCGGATAGCTATATAAAAAACGGGTGGAAGGGAACGTTCATAGGAAACGTACGCCCTGGAAAATGCGGAGCGTCGTAAAACGTTACCGACCAGTTATGCTGTTTATAGTAGATATATAAAAGAAGGAAAAGCACACGACGTCTGTTTTGTATATATGTTCCCTTTTGCCGGGGAGAAAGTGGAGAAAGCACTTCTTGGACGGGAGACGCTATAGGCATTGCTCACTTTACTCGCTTCCTTGTCTCTCGAGAGAAGTGAAACCGGAGAAGACAAAAAAAACAGATAAAGTGGGGCTGCTGAGCATCCACTGAAATGAGTTAGGAGAAAAAACAAATAAGAAACAAAAGTGAGAAATGAGCAGCTGAAGAGGAAGCCATCTGTATAGAGTTCTCATTTTTTCCAACATTCGGAAACGTTATATTTCTGGAAAGATTCGTTCATATTCGTATGTACTGCGAGACGTGTGGATATTTAGAGTTGCTGTCTCGTACTATTACAAAAACATTATTGCCTTTAAACTAATGTTGTTATCGTGTTTATGTCCTCTACACGTGTATCCTGCTACATACTTTTTTCTCTGGCGAAAGAGTAAGTACTCACCTTGAGAGTATAAATCTTGAGTCAGAAAAAGAAGCTCCCCTTTAATTCCTAAACATATGTAAGTAAATACAAAAAAAGAAAATATGGAAGGTCGTTAAGCACATCAGGCAGTTAAATGGATTTATAATGTTTCGGCGTTTCGGAAAACGCCGAGAAAAAAATGGCTAGGCCCTGGTGCACATTTTCTTTGCTATTTCGAAACGACCAGTGCCGTAGAGCATTTTACTGAGGATAATATACAAGCAAGTTGAGTTGAATGGTTTTTCTCATAAAATAAAATTAGGGAGACGTTCACTTATGACGATACACTTCAGTGCGGTGAAACTCTACATATTTTGAGGTTTTCCGAAGGAACCTGGTAACTTTTGGGGGAATATTGTATTCAGGACGGTATGTGTGGCGGTGCTACAGGGACGACCGCCTTTACGAGGCTGGAAGTGTGGAGCAATATTACGTAATAAAAAGATTTATAAAAGAGGATAACGCCGTTTAAAAGCAGGATGAGCTTCTTTGGATAGTGCAGCGTTGAATGTTTCACTTTTATGTACATCTCGGTTATATTTTATGCCTTTCAAAACAGAAAAATAGAGATGACAGGGAAGACCAGGCGGTGGTAGGTAGTGCATAACAGCTTTCTGACTTCCTTATTATATAACTCTCAAGGATAAATAACAAATAGTATAACAGTAATAGGGTACAATATATTCATGTATAAAACACATTATTTTACTCAACTTTCTTTCAAGAATTATATGTATGTATGGGGCCGTTCATATATCAAGTTGCAATTACAACAGTTCCCTGTCACTTGCGATTCGTATTGGTAAATCGACATTAACATTTAGTAGACGGATTGTACCCCACCCTATGAACACGTCACTTATGGATGACCCCCTAAATGAAAAGTGCTTTGTTTCGACAATGTCTTCTTGTGTCTTAAATCATTAGCAGAAACATGGCCATCTCGCGCGTGAGAAGCATGAAAGGGAAAATGGATTCTTCTCGACCAGACAAACAGAAAGTTGTCTTAATGCCCCCCACCAGAATCTTTTTAGAGAAACCAAATGACGTAATCCCAATCTCTACCAAAATTTGTTGGAGAGGAGCAAGCAGCATGGAGAGCACTTGCAGTCCTAATAAATCGTAAACATGCCAAGTTTTCCCCTTGTAATTGAAAATGACATCAATTTTTATTTGCTACGTGTGTGTGTGCAGTGCCGTAGTGGCTTGTGGGGGGATGAATGTAGGGAAAGTCACTACATGGTGGTGCAGACAGATGGCCTAATCCCAATAAGATTCCTCTCTCCTTTTCTCATCTTTCTTCTTTCGCTTTTCTGTAGAGCTCGAGCTGTTTGTTTGTTGATGCTGGTTTCCCTTTTTGTCTGATGTTATCATTTTTGAGGGGAAGTGAGAAAAGGGGGAACCAACGGAGCCTTTAGATATAAATCAAATTAGACAGGTGTGCATCTTTTCTGTCTGTTTGGAAATATTGTTGATGATGGGGAATGGCAGGGAAAGATCAAGAGGCAAAATGCCCAGTGGTAAATTTCATGTAATCAGGGAGGATTATCTTTAATTTACTAATAGCCGAAACAGCTTATTTTCATTGGGAGGTCTCCAGCAACAAAAATGGCTGTCCTGTAAAATATAAAATTGGAAACGTTCAGTCAACTGACGGTTCTTTTTCAGGAGGCAGCACCATCCAAAGTGTACTTGTCATTCTGTTGTTTCAGCAAGACTCAACATGGCTTTCACAGTGAGCTCCTTTTGGTGCAGTCGTTTCAGAGAGCAGATAAAGTTGTTGATGTCCTGCGGGATAGTACTTTGACGTGTACAACATTACGTAATCGAAGTTAGGAGGGAAGTGTGTACGTAGTTGGACAGGAGTAAGAGCTTGGTTGAAGTTGGAGGGGTAATGTTGAAAGCGGAAAGCAGAAACACAACAATTAAATTGCCCGTGACGTTTTAATATCGGAAATGGGTTTGATGCTAAGATCGATTAAAGTCCACCCGACCCCGGAGAGATGGGTGGAAACGGAGCATGGTGTTTTATAGGAAAGAATTGTATGACCTTGACTGCAATTAATAATTAAATGGATGGAGTAACTGCAAAGTGAGCTTGAGTTGACCAAAAAAAACTGACGTACTCCGTTTGTGTACGTGAACCCCATACTTTACGATGATACTACAGAAACACAGCGGGATAGATGGACATTCTGCGGAAATTGGGTTCGCTATTGCAGTGCAGTTTCGGGACTTTTGCAAGGTAAACTGTGATAAAAAAAAGTTCCCATCGTCAATGAATGCAGTTGTAACACATTGCACCATGGGCTGGTTAAGAAAAAAAGTTTAATTTATGTGATAGTACTGCAGAACAGAAGAAGTTGCTCATTGATACTACTGCCGTTTTAAACGGTATTACTCGAACAACACCTCTCTGGAAAGGTATTCAGAGATAGCGTGAACAACAGGAACAAGTGGAACAAGAAAGGGATGAAGTAAAAATTCTCTAACTATCTGCAATAACCTTTAACCTTAACAGTATATGTATAAATTATGAAAAATCGAAGTTTAAGTTTTGACTAGTTGTAGTAGGCACTTACATATGAATGTAACAACAGGTGGTCTCTGTCGATGAGTTTCTGCAAATTTTTTTTGTCCTTGAACTAGTTC
Source organism: Callyntrura sp. NNG-2020 (assembly GCA_027744055.1). Classification (NCBI taxonomy): domain Eukaryota; kingdom Metazoa; phylum Arthropoda; class Collembola; order Entomobryomorpha; family Paronellidae; genus Callyntrura; species Callyntrura sp. NNG-2020. The sequence continues at coordinate 5,228 of JAHZNE010001143.1, read as the reverse complement.
AAGCCAAATCTAACATTTAACAAAACCAAGCTAATAAGCAAAAAATTTAACATATGATGTTAAAAATACGAATGGTTATCAAATTTTAAAATTTTTAACCTTAACAGTATATGTATAAATTATGAAAAATCGAAGTTTAAGTTTTGACTAGTTGTAGTAGGCACTTACATATGAAGGTTACAACAGGTGGTCTCTGTCGATGAGTTTCTGCAATTTTTTTTGTCCTTGAGCTAGTTCAAGCCAAATCTAACATTTAACGAAACCAAGCTAATAAGCAAAAAATTTAACATATGATGTTAAAAATACGAATGATTATCAAATTTTAAAATTTGATTGTAAAATCCTCTAAGCACATAATATGAACTTGCATCATGAAAGTTTTAACTGAAATTGTAATGTAATATTTAAATTTAGGATTTCTGATAAGGCCTTGCGTTTATACGATTTAAATGAACTCAGTAAAAGTTACCCAGCAAAAGTACCCCTCTCACCGCTGCAAAGCCGTATAGTCCCTTGATAAAATGGTTAAAGTTAATACCACCCACCAAAAGGAACGGAAACCGAGTGAAAAAGCTGAGTTCCCTTGTTTGTACAGTATATATCCAACAAAATAAATGTCATGCCTGACAAACAGTGCGAGTCTTTTTTTTCGCTCTTGCACAAAACCCCGTTATTTACGAGAACTACTGTTCTCTGAACTATGGAGTGGATTTAGCGAAGTGAGACGCAATACATTTCTGCGGACTGCAGCTTAGGATGGCGGTCAGATCCTGGTGGTGGGTCTCTCCATTTTTTGATGATTTACATGGTAGGCGCATGTTGCAGCAAAACAGTGCATTAACCACAAAAACGTGATCCATTCTTTACTCTCTCCTTAAAAAAGAAGAAGTAGCAAAATGCAGAGAAAATGGGGCAGTTGAGTGATGGAAAGCAGGAAGAAAGCAAACGAAACCCCTCCCCCCATTACTACATGAAGCATAGGGAGGGTCCCTACACAAAATACATTACAACATTCCTTAGAATTTTCTACTTGGACGAAAATAAAAGAAATAAAGTACACCACACGCGATAAAAATAAAATTAGGTTGTAGTACGGAGAGAGAGAGTGCAGTACCCAGAAAAATTATGGATCAGGAGCAACAGAGAAGAAAAAACTGTGACAAAACGTCGAGCACAGCTGCTATGTTGTATGTATTTTTCTTGTTAATTTTGTTGCCTACATTTTTGCAGATTATTTACTTTGTTTGTCTTGTTCCAAGGATGCTTTTAGTAAATACTTGTCTCTCTCTCTCTGATGCATAAAGATACTTTTGTTGCTGTGCTTCTTTTGTTTTGGAAGGTTTTCCAAGGAAAAAAAGTTTATTAATGCTGCTGGAGGTTTTGTTGGTTGATCTTTTGACGATGCTGCCATGTTGCAGTGGTTTTGTCACTAAAATATTTTAATACACTGACGACATTCTGTAGTCATTTTGTAGTGGGGTATTTCTCAACAGTAAATGTCTGCAGGCAGCAACGCATATACCGGTGTGGTGGGTGCAGGCAAAATACGGCTACGTTTGGGTTTGGAAGTTTCTTTAATGAGCGCAGTATTAAACGTAGGTAGTTTCGTATTTTTTGGCAGAAATGTACAATATCAGCTTAAAAAGTACAACAGGATCCATTGAAATGTCGTTCTGGGTAAGATGGAATGGGTTGGTTTTACTGGTTAAGAAGTCGTTTCGCTTTCGGTTCTCCCATTATCAATAGTTTTAAATTGCTTTCCCTCCCGTTTAATAGAAGCGGAAGAAATTTAATCAAAAAAGGGAAACTGCTTCTAAAGATGTGCCGTTATGCGGCCTGTTAATCTGGAATGGGAGAAAAGGAAGACAAAGCAGAAAAAACTGAGAAACGAGTTCCATTTCCTTTTTTGGGGAAAAAACAAACTTTTCGCTTTCCAGAAAAGGGAAAACTGGAACAAATGAGCATACAGGAAGACATAGGGAGCTTCGGTACACAGGCTGCTGATGTTTTGTTTGTGGCTGCATTACTGCAATATACGGTTTGGAGAAAATGCAGGAGAGAAAAATAGAGAAAGTTTTCTTATGATCGTGGTGGTTAGGAGGAGATGACAAATTGAGTTTCCGATAGAAAGAAGACGATAATTGGCTTTTGATTTTTCTTCTACGTCTTATCAGGAATGAGTAGTAGTTTTTTGTCAAATTTACGTCTTCTTCCACAAATCTCAAGGATGGTAAAAATTAATTAGCATCCGTTATGAATTTTTCAATTCAGTCTGTAGAGCCGCATGTCCGGCCGTCCAAAAATAAGCACCTTTATGCATATGAATATTAGCAACGCCACAACATCTTAGCAGTTGTGCGAATGTGAACAATTTTAGGTTAACTTGATTTTTCCGGTGTTATTGTTACGTAGTGTGTAAAACAACAATATTTAAGTTCTTGTAATGCTACCTCCTGTAATGCAGTTTATCTATCGAATTTCTCCTTGAAAGCATGGCAGAAGCGAGAAAATCTGCTTTTGTTTACTTTCTTCGTGTTTTCTTGGAATAACAGCCTAGCATGATAATTCCGATTTCTCTCCACTCCAGATATTGTTCTGAGATTATTTTGCTGCTGCCAATCCTTTCCTGAAAGAGCCATTGTCTGTAGTGTGCATGAAGAACAGCGACGACATTTGTACAACTGCACACCAAACGAATGGATTCTTTTTTCTGATAATGGGGCTTACCACATTGTTTTGCGACGAGTCTTATCAAATAAAAAAATCAACGGAATTGTCCTCCTCATCATCCTTGCTGTCATCTTGATAATTTACGGGGAGCATCCTTGCGAAACAGTTCCATTCATACAGACACGTCACCAACACACTTGAGAAAGCTTTTTGCTCATATTTTCCTTCACACTGACGTTACCACACAACTGGGCGCTGCAATTGAATGGGGGGGGTAAAGTGGAGAGTAGAGCACTAACATCTTCGTGAGGAGAATGCCAAATGAGCATTAACTGCTCAGGGATTTCCCCAAAATAGCTGAAACACGATCGGTAATAAGACACAATCAAGTAGTTAGGTGTGCTTTCTGGGAAAATAGAAGGTCGTACAACACAAAAAACAACTCATTTTCTCTCACTTTCTCCCGCAGGAACGACAGAGAAAGCAGTTTGTTATGATGATACATTGTCACCAAAATAGGACGAACGATAATAAAAAATATCCGTTATATTTTAAATTTTAAAGTATTGTAGCTCATGTGTGTGGCTTATTCAAAAGCTAACATGTTGGTTTAGAGAAAGTTTATTTGGTTGATGCGACTGAAGCTGCAATAAATAATAATACATGGACTTTCTCCGGTAACTTTACAAAATTATTGAATAACCACAGACCGCGACCTATTATTACCGTCATAACTTTTCGGTTTGTGTGCAAAGCATGAAATTTGGATACGCTCCGGTGATGTGCGCCACTCCAAATAAAATTTACTTTCTTCATCACTATAACGCTCTATAACCACAATTTATACGTGGGTGGTGGTGCAAGTGTATATTACAAAGTGGTAAACAGCAGAGAGGTTTCGTTAAAAACATTAAATTGTGTATAAAACACAATTTTTATTTCACACAATGTGTATTGCGTTTTGTGTTATGGGACATTTTAACAATTAGGTTGTGTGCGACCATGTGTGCGAAGAGGCTCTCACACAACATATAATGCGATGGTGATGTGGACCGTGAAAAGAGGAAAACGCATGACTTCTTGAAATTCTTTTTGTATAACCACGCGTACTCACGTCCATATCTATTGGTCTTGACAGCTAAAAACATATTTAACGAGCATTTCCAACAATGGTTACAAGTTGTTGTGCTACTTGCTTTTGTTTTTTCCCTCGCTATTGTTCTATCGTATACTTATAATGCAATCCGTTCTTGCTTCAACTATCTGATTCCTGTCAATTCCCTGTCAAATGAACACAAATGAAATTTTCCTAGTAACCCTACAAAATTTACGATAATAACAGATAAGCACACACAAGCTATATAGAAGCAAAATGTGCGACTATGAGATTGTGACTTTTTGTCATTCCACATTCCCGCACAAACGTATACACAAATTGTTCAATTGTGGCATTGGCTGATAGCCGATAACAACGTAACCGGCTGCGATTGTCATTTTCTTTCCTTATTGCGTGCATGTAAGCATGCATATGTTTATACCCCGTTAACAATGGGAAGAGTGCGTGGGCGTTTCGAGCTCTAACCAGACTAAACATTTCTAAAAAAAATAAATACACAGAGAGAAAATGTATACAAACACGTATTAAGGAAACACAAACTGTGAACTAAAGCAATAATTAAATTCCAAACTCTTTATAAAAACAGTCAACATTCTCAATTTTTTAGAAATTTGAATTTTCAATTTATGAGTAGAATTAGAATACCGGTTAAAAATACGCCTTTTACAAAGATGCATCTACTGAAAATGCAGTAGAAACATGGACACTTCTTGTACAAAACAGGTCTTATTTCAACGTTTTATCCCCGCATTGGTAATTATGGCAGCAGTAACAAAGCGCACTCGACCAACGTCAGCAAAATTTCCCCCTCGTATTTCTTGTGCTTCCTTTTGTTTTAGGCAGCATGTACTGCAGCATGGCAGGACAAAAGTGGAATACGGTATTGGACGATTTTCTAAGCGTTATATCTTCGTATCATGTTATTTTGATTTCCATGAATGTTTTGCTCAAAGCACGACATGTTTACCACTGTTTAGCATACAATTATTATTCTGAGCACTTACCCCCTTTTTGTCCTAGAAACGAACCACACACACACGCACACAACAGAAAAATTAGACTTACTCAAACAAAAGGGTTGCTGTTGCTGCTCAACTCCCCAGTTTTGTGACAATTTCAGCAGAAAAAGGGAGTGAAAAGAAGTAGAGCGAAAGTATTTCTTTTTTTAGATGCTGCACTCGGAATACACCAAAACTATTACTTTTTTCCGATTATCCTTTTATACCGATGATGATAAGGGAGCATAAATTCAGGCTCTTGACGAAAATAAAAATCTCTCTTGGAAAGAAAAACAGTTTGAGGAAAAAAATCATTCCAAATCCTAATAATGTATTGGTACGCATGAAATAATCAAAGATGATATATTTCCACTTTCCACCACAAATTTAGTGGACAGTGGACAAAATGGACAAAATGGACAAAATGAACGAAATGGACAAAA
>JAHZNE010001142.1:0-11870 GCA_027744055.1 Callyntrura sp. NNG-2020 | reverse complement strand
ATAACTTATCTAGCCAACATCTATCTGTGTTCTGAATTTGAGCTAATTTGGCGAGCTTTTTAAATTTTTCCTCTTTGTGACCCCGGGTGATTGAGCCCCAAAGCTCACCAAGGAAATCCCCTGAGATATTCCCCAAAACTATCTAGGGAATATAATTTCAAAATCGCTTTACTTCAAACTTCAAGGACCTTTACTGCCGGACGGCAGGAACCAGTAATCTAAGTAAATAAGTAATCGATTGATTGGAGATTAAAGATTAGATGGTAATTGACTTTTGTAGATTATTAGATTAGGTTAGATTTTAACGGAAATATTTTGCCAGATTATTAGATTAGATTAGATTAGGTTTTAACTTTTAACGTACAAATTTAGCTACATTATTAGATTGGAGATAAGTTAATCTCTAATCCGATTTGATTATCAAGGTTAGATTGACCAATCTAAGATTACCGATCCCTGCCGGACGGCACCAAGGAAAATTATATACCACCAGCATAGCAGGCTGGTCGTAAATTAAAAAAAGACTAAACCTGCTGCTGACTTAAAAACCTGTAATCTAATCAAGGTCTACAATTCTAAATATAAAATAAAAAATGTTATTTTAATAAATGTGTTCCTATTTTTCTTGTTTTGGCGCATTGAAAAAATTGAAAACAAAATTGAAAACTGACATTTTAATTTCATACTTATTTTTTTTTAAATCACGGTTTTATAGAATGCTAAAAACAATTTGCAAAAACATGGCAGTGTATAAAAATGTGAAAAGTAAAAAATATCTATCGGGCATCGCGGCCAATCAATAAATTTATTTTTTTAAATGCTTTTACCAGTTAGGTAGAGGTAGATTGCTGCAAATATGAAACAAAGCGAAAATGCTTTGTTGCAACAGTTGGTTTTTCTATGGTATAAACATTGTAGTGCCCCTAACAATCAAACGCTTTTGGCGGTAAACATTTTCCATAATATTTTCATACAAGAAGAAAACAAAACACAAAGTGAACTAGTGAAAAAGTGAAGGAGCATGCATCGCGCAAGCAGAAGGCAATGAAAATGAAAGTGAAAATGATGAATGATGCAAACAACAACAACAACAAGCACTGCACATACATACATGTACAAATGGTAAAATGACAAATTCAAGGTCAATAGTCAATACATGTTGCTGCTGCTGATGACGATGCGCGATGACTGATCTCAGTACGAGACATCGACCTGAAACCGTGAAAGTTATAAATTGCAAATCAAAGTCAAATCACTGACTTTTTCCACATTTAGTTTAGGCATTTTAAAAAGAGGAACATTTAAATGTTTTCGGGATACGCTTTGTATTTTACGGTCAACGGTGTGTGGTCGTGGTGCAGGCAGTTACGTTACGTTACACCAAACGACAAGAATGGAAAGACCACTTATTGTCGACCTTTCATTTCACCAAGAAAACGCTTGCCAAACGTTGTCTTCCCTGGGGTGGGGGTGGAGTGATGGGGAGGGGTATAGCTATGGAGCAATACGGAAGAAATGAAACGTTCTTTACTACTTTGTTTATTATAGTTTTGTCATAACTTGTAGTGCTGCTGGCTGGGGTAAATAATGGTGTAGGGTGGGGTTCTTCCAAAGAACGGTGCTGTCACGGGGGGGGGATTCTTTGTGTTATCCCACGCCCACAAGTGACAAGAACTGACCCAGAATTGGACCCAGAACTTTTGCAGTTTGAAAGCAGGTATGAGATAAAGTCACGAAGATTTAAATTCGTCACACCACTAACTGTAGTGTTATTCATTATATCAATCAATTATTTCATTTAGTGATTAATTGTGTTCGCATTAAACATTTTACATGCCTCAGTGTGCAGCCAGGAGTGCGACATTTTCAACAGTCGGACATCGGAGGTCACACACGTTTAACGTTAAAGTTTGGACACCATCTTGTACAAATTGAAGCCTTCACAGTATGTAGGTGCAAATTGATTAATTTTCGTTTTATCATGTAAATTTATTTACTTGAAAGGCTATTCATTAAAAATTTAATTATTCGATTGTGTAAAATTATTTTAAATGCCCATGTTGAGCAATTTCTATAATTTGTACTTGTGTAAGATTTTGAGAATTGAATGGCCGTTTAATTGCCAATTTTTATGGGGAGGTACCAAAAGTGTCTATCAACTACACCCAAATTTTGCAATAATCTTTCAATGTCATTTATGCTATTTACAAGCATATTGTTATGCGGCTACCCCGCTTCTTTTTTCGGGTGGTAATAATGCATTGTACGTACTGTAAATAGCTGTCGTGAATTAGATTGAGTAACGTCTACATTTCATCATTGCAAATGACAAATGTAATTATCTATTGCTCAACCCTGAAATGTCATTAGATACAGATCCAAAGTTTCGACGTGTTTAATATTAATCGAGTAGGTTGCTTCATTTCTCATGTTTAATCAGTCAATACAAAAGACTTCAGTCATCAGTGTGAATCACCAGATATTTTCAAGTCTTCAGTTACTACTCTGATTTAATAAGATTTTTAATGTAACGCACAACTAAAACGACTAAAACATTAAAAGTTACACCTAACATATAATTTTACGTTTTAAAATATTATAAATACAAACTTTTCATTCCTTCAATTATTTGAGTTTATGATTTCGAATTTTCGAAGTGTGACAGTTTACAGTTTTGGAATATTAAAGCCAATTTGAATTTATTTTAAAACGGTTGGTAAAAATTAATGTTTAAATCAGTTAGTTAAATTCATGAATGGTCGTTCTCGTTTCAATGACCAATAATTACCCATATAATTTATTCCCACACAGCTCACATACATTTTCCCACCGGAAATGACAAAAGTATCTCTCCTCAAGTACTTCCTCGCCTTTTACCTCCTCCATGACCGCCAGCAGACAGAGGCGAATAAATGTGATGAAGATTTTTTCTACAGACCGTACGTCGTCGTGAAGAAAAAGAACAACGGGGCAGATCTTGCGGCAGTGAGGACCACTGGATTTTTGGATCTTCGCTTTCGAACCCGGGTTTTGCTCTGCATGAATGGACCGTAAGATAACCCAACTAAACCAGCCCATTGACACTAATTTAAAAGGCGTTCTCATATTTTTTTTGGTTCAAATAAATTTCTAGTGTGGTGCTCTACTCCTACGTGGAAAAACTGGATTCGGAAAACCGTCTGTTTGGATCTTCGCTTTCGAACCCGGGTGTTGCTCTGCATGAATGGACCGTAAGATAACCCAACTAAACCAGCCGATTGACACTAATTTAAAAGGCGTTCTCATATTTTTTTTGGCTGAAATAAATTTCTAGAGTGGTGCTCTACTCCTACGTGGAAAAACTGGATTCGGAAAACCGTCTGCAAAACGAGAATGATCAAAGCCGACAGAGCTTACAGACTGCGCCGAAGGCTCGGAATCCTAGTCCCACGCACGGCATTGACGCCGGAAGCGAGGAAGAATTACGGTTCGGAAAAGGGGAGCTAGTGGTCTACAGCCACGAGTGCATTTCCATCAATAAGGTGCCTATAAACTTATTGAAGAAATTGAAGGAAGAGCAGGGTCGGGCGTTGCCAGAACTGAATACGGATACTCCAGTTACGGGGAAGTTGGTAAGAGGGCCACTTGTGGGCGACCTTGAGAATAATAAATGAAAACTATAAATTAATTTAATTATTTTATGATTAATTTATTTATTATGGATAATTAAATATACCGACTTTTTTTGTAGGTTTTGGGGGTTTACTTGATTGGAAATAAGGAGTCTTATCGAAAACCGGAAATGGCGTGGTTCAAGTTCAACAATTATGATTACATTCGATCGAAGGATAAAACCGTGAAGGATTCCTCCTTCATCATTGCCAATGGGCAGGAGTCTTCGCACTGCATTCGCCTTCCGGACGGGACGCACGTGAAAATAAGGGGCCCCGCCAGTAAAAACGGGTCTATTGAAGTTTGTCGGTGGACCGTGAAAGAATCTGATAAGCCTTGGTACTCCAAAATTTTCCAGAGGGGTTACGACGCCAACGGATTCCGCACGGGGGAAGCGACCCTACAGGAGAGCGACTACGAGTTTTACGAGTGTCCTGATGGTGACCCGGATAGGACCATTGTGCTTACCATGGCGCTAACCACCCCGGAACCGGCATCCCACACGAATTACACAGAATTTGATTCCTTTTCGCTGTTTAATCCCAACATCTGGACTCCGCACGGGTTTCGGCGGGACTCGAATGGTTTGTCTGGAGGGGATGAGCGGACTGAAGACAGAAGTCTGAAAGAGGAAAAGGGAGGAGTTGGTGACTCCCCGTGCAGCTCAGACCCCACGTATCCCGGGTGTGAGGAAGATACCAGTGGGGAAACAACGACAGCGAGAGACATGCAAAATGTCCTCCCATTATCGTCCAGCACCTACGAAATTGTGGCCGGGGAATGTGTCCCCATGCCCGAGCTGAAGATCGGGTCTTGTGATTGCAGTGCGAGAAATGGGGATCGGCTTTTGGAACTGACCTTGGAGTTGGTACCTCTATTTCCAGAACCGGAACCGCCTTCTGCCCCTGCTGCTGGTGCTCCTGAAGCTCCTGCTCCGGCTCCCGCCCCTGGACCACCGGGGGCAGAGCCTATGATCATTGATGACGCAGAGAAGGTGTCACTCCCAAAGTGGGGCAACTTGGACTCGAATGAACACCTGAAGTGGAAGATGGACATACTGAATCTGGTAGCCGACGTGTTTTCCAATTTGTGCATGCCCTTCCGAGCAGACTTCCCGTACACGGTGGCCCGCGTTTTTGGGTGGTATCTCCTTCGAGCTCACGCCTACGGGGAAAACATGGGAAGGCTGGGGGCCGGTTGCCAAGAGGCGGATGAGACCGTGAGTTCCAAGTTTGATCACCTTATCAAGGAAACGGACACTTGGATAATCCTCCGGAAGGAGCTGGAGAGATGTGTGGGAGTGGCGAAAGGGGAAAACGGCGGGAAAGGGTTTAAATTCCAGTGGGAGGTCGCCCAAGAATCGGGAAAGTGGAAAATTCCTGCGGTGGACGGTCGCCCCACGAGAAGACGACGCCGCTCCGTGGACCAGTCCGAGTATCCCAGCTTTAGCCAAAGAATGAGCCTCTTCACCAACCAATTCTTCGCGGAAGGGGGAACTGCCCGGAGGGAAAAGCGGGCGGCGCCTATCAATCACACGGAACCCCGTTTATCCAAAAAGTACGTCCTCCCTGGTAAATCCTTGTCGTTTGTCAAATCCGAAGGGAACATCGGTTACGCCCGGGAGGCGATTCAGGAGTTCAAATTCAAGCCAAATTTAAACGATCCCCGTGGCAACCCCGAGAGCTATTGCGAGTACCCCGAAAATATCCAGCATTGCCACCTCCCCGTGGTCGACCAGGTAACCAAGAAAGTGACCTGTTCCGAAGCGGAAGACATTTTCTTTTACGAGGACCGCGCGGAAATCGAGCTCGAGCTGAACATCGTCATTGACCTGTGGTGGAAGATCTGGGCGACCTCGTTGGGCTACTGCAACAAGGCGTACCAATCCCGCAAGTCGGAGACCTTCCCGAGACTCTACAACAGCAAATTCGAACACTTTTTCGAGCCTGTCATGAAGGAGTGGAAGACGCCCCAGGACAATGAAGACTTGAAGATCATTTTCAGCGAGTATCTCACCGAGGAGAATCACGTGTGGATCGACGCTTGCGTGGAGGCGAGCTACATTAACTCCAAGTCCCACTCGTACCGACCCCCGAGACCGATGAATGTGGAAGGGCACGCGGCGTCCAAGGAGGTGGCCAACTTTTTCGAGGAGATCCCTACCTATCTATACTATAGGTATCATCCAGAACCCACGAATACTATGTGATGAAGGGCCCTCTAAGATGAAAAGGGGCGGGGGGACTTTGTCCTTTTATTTTGTAGAGACTTAAAGACTTGAAATAAAAAGTAAAATTTTAACTGTTTCTAATAAATAACTATAAATATTGACCTAACTCCCTTATTTCATCGTTTCACCAAATCACGATAAGGGCAGGTCCTCATCCATAAAGCATCTTTGTCTGGTTGGCATTGATTTCTGACATATGTGAACGTTCGACGTCGTTTGTATTTCTGTGCCCCAAATGGTCAACAGCTGAGCTGACGAGAGACGACGACGACGACGGACTCACGCACGCCGTCGTCCGAGGAGAACGAAATCATCAATCTTGATCTTCCTTCCTGCTCATCTCTCTATTCTCTGTTTTCTGTTTTAGTAAAATCATCCAAAGCAAAGTTGAGAGGCACCGCAGGGCGACTTATCTTGTAATAAGTAATTATTGATAAGGTTGTGTTTAGACAGAGGTTAATATTAGAAGGAATTTTGTAAGCGATTAAGTATTCGAAAATAGGGATCTTATCAGTTGTCAGTTATGATTATCGTGACGGGTGACATCATGGATTGTACGGTGTGCAAGGAAAGCTATTTCGATAAGCAGCACTGGAATAGACACTTGTTGGAGAGCGGCCATCAGCAAACTGCTAAAGGAGACTTGCGTCAGTGGGATCCTCAGTTGCGCCAATGTGGGGTCATACTGTATTCCAGCTTTTCGTTACGGGAGAGTGCCGCGGCGTTGAAGGTGATACAAGAGATTTCCGAGAGGTGGGATGAATCGGCATTTGTAACGGATTTTGTCCTGTACTCGAGTCGACCCCGCACGGCGATTTTGCAGTTGGAGAGCGAGTTAGTAGCGAGCGATAATTAATTATTATAAGAAGTTACGTAATTAATTTGAGGTTTACCATTTTAAAGGGGATTTATTTTTCGAAGAGCGAAAGTGACGGACTTGTTGTTGGATTGTGGGGGCTCGTCGATAAGGGTGGATAATCAAGTGGTGCAAATGAGACGGTTATCGGAGCTGTTGGAATTGGAGTGTAGGTTTTATCATCTGCTATCTGGCGGAATAATTTTACTTACAAATTGCAATTAAAATTTACAGGTAAAAAATAGGGGTACTTCTTCACGGATTACTTTTTATTTCAGGGTTGGACCTTCTAGACAACATAGACGTGACTCCAACCCCCGAAGTAACTCCCGGAAGGGAAACACCAACAGGAGAACTTCTGAAAAGGAAAGTCTCTGTAGAGGAAACCAGCGACAAGGGCTCACCTCCCCGAAAATATCGCAGTCTTCAGCAGCCAGTGCAAGTTCCAGAGGTGGCAGGTTTCCAATTTGTGTCCAACGTTATGGCAGCGATGACAATCGCTCCTACACCGGCAGTTATTCGGGGAAGCGATGGTAGATCCTCAAAACGAGGAAAATTGGAAGATGAAGATTCTATAGTAGTGATAACCATCGACCCTTATGCGCTCTCCGAGGAATTTGAACTCATTCAGCAACAAATGCAAGTTCCAGAGGCGGAGGTCGAATTTGTTTCCCAGGTTGTGGCAGCGCTGCAGAAAAAAGTGGCGGAAACAGGACCTTCCGGCGTTGTGGTGGAAATATACCGGAATAACCATTTGAAACTGAGAAACAACCTGAAGAGCAACGCGTACTTGATTTACCTGTACTTGGAAGAAGGTACGTGACCTTGAACTTACAGACAGATTCATTTTAGATACCATCACTGTTAAGATAACTTGTTAGGAAGTTCTTTTTGTATTTTGTTGGGGGGAAAACAGCTAGTGAGATTGGTTGGACTCTGATGACCCCCGACTTAGTAAAGGGATTGAACGACTACTTCTTTAAGGGTGACCCCCCACCCACCGTGGATGACCCTGACATCCTCCAATCTCTGGACGCCGTCAAGGGCCGAAGTCAATCTGAGGAAGCCGTCGAGGGGGAAATGAATCCCGGTGATATGGAAACCCTCCTGTCCCACAAGCCCTCCGGAATTCTTCTGAAATACAATTTTTGGGAGGATACCCTTGTGGAGCTCCAACTGAGCCGCCTGGTCCAATACTACTGCCAGTTTGACTCCAGAGTACGCCCCCTCCTGTCGTTGGTATTTTACTGGGCGAAACTGAACAACCTTACGTTGACGAGTTACAACTCCTTTCAAATCCCGGAAGAGTCTCCCGACACTGCGGCGCTGGAGTGGCTGATCCTCTTCTTCCTCTGTAATTCCCAGCGCGTGATCCCCGCCCCTCGGGACATTTTCCAGAGACCCCATTCGCCATTGTTGTACCCTAAAAACGGGGCAGGACAGGACATCGGCTTCAACCCCCACGACTTGGAGTATGTGGCACGTTGGCGGAAAGAAACTAATAATCCTCGGGAGGCCTCCCTATCTCCCGAGGTGGACGTTCTCAATCTCCTCCGAGAATTCTTTCTATTTTGTGCCCACCTCCAAAATCTCCACCGCGCCACATTTTTAAACACGCGAGACGGAGAAGTGGTCACCTTGAAGAGGGAACCTCAACAACTCTGGGTAATGGGACCCCAGGGTCGCTGCGTCAGCTGTCCCCACACAAGTCTCTCCGAAAGAAAGTACATCAGGCGTCGGTTGTTAACCACCGAAGTACAGAATCCCGTGATGATTGCTCATCCCCTCATATTCGACTGGTGGCTTCCGGTTCACCAAGGGAAATGGCGGGGGATGGTTAGTTTCATGAAAAAGGCGGCGGCAAACTTAAAAAACGTGGAACAAAACGTGTTGCTAGGGGGAAGCATGGATTCCCTGGAAAAGATGCTGTTTGTTCGGCAAGTGTAATGGTGACGCCGACGCCAAGAAATTGACGCCAATGACAGTGTTCTTACAATATATTGGTCTTTCTCTAAATTTTTGATATTCTTACTTTAATTATGGTTTTAATTAATTTTTAACTGTGTCATAACCAAATGTCTGGGCCTGTCGTAAAAATAAAAGTACTTTTGTTGTCAATCGTTAAGGTTTTGGGAATCCATTGTCGCGGAACAATTGCTTCAAGAAAGCGTGTGACGCTTTCGGGGTTCTGGGACGCGCAGGGTCGGTGTAATTGACAAAGTGCACCCCAAAGCGTTGCGTATACCCCCGGGCCCTGAAAAATAAGTTTTTTTAGGAGTAGTTGGCATTTAAGAGATAATCACTCTATAACTTTTTAGTACCATTCAAAGTTATCCATTAAACTCCAAGCCGTGTATTTTGTGACGTTGCACCCGTCCAAGGTGATGGCCTTCAACATGTTGTTCGTGTAGTCCCTGTAGTAGTCAATTCTCCGTTGGTCGTTCACACCCTCGGCGTCCGTGTCGGAAAACCCGTTTTCGGTCACGTACAAAACGGGATTTCCGTACGTGTTCTTGATCCAGTTGAGGATTTTGCGGAATCCCCTGGGAGAAGTGGCCGACGTAAAAATAAGTGTATTAGGTCTATCGGCGCACCTGTCACTGCATCCCGTTTAAAATGTGTGTAGGCTTACCAGGGAACGTACCTTGAGCCAGGAGCTGGCGCTGGAAGGCCAATCCGGGGATTGGTAAGTGTACGTGTTTTGGTCGCCATGCCACCCAGGATCAGAGCGGTTTTCGGGCACTACCAGCTCCGTGGTGTAATGGTTCAGGCCCAGAAAGTCCCAGGAACCTTATTTACGAAGAATAATAAATGTAATTAATTAATTTAATTGTAAGTCCTGGCGATCTTGAGGGTTAGTTAGGTACAATTTTCCGTAGGGAGGTACCCTTAAGCTCTGCTTGCCAAGAGGCATCGAATGAGGGTAATCTGGACTCGAGTCTGCCCTCTTGCTCGCTCTTCAAATCCACCAGTTCTCGCATTACGCGGGGGTAATCTCCGAAAAAGACGGGGAATGCGTACCAACCATGCTGAAATGGGGAAGATTTTTAGTTGAACCCCAGTGACCTTGAAAGTTGGTATATGGGTACAATGTGACCTTGATGCATACCTGAAAGGTCACAGCGCGCTCGGCGGCTTCCACGTGCTCCGGATTGGAGGGGTCCTCTACAAAGATAAGAGGAGCACGTTTAGGGGTCAATGTGACCACAAAGTAAGTCAGAATGTCAGAATTCAATTGGGAGACACTTCCCCTTGAAAGGGCCTTACTTACCAGGTTCGTACCAGCCACAGTCCAGAGTGATCCCAACAATACCCTGTTGGCTGGCCTTGAACTCCCTTTCGTACAAGCGATAAGCGCGGGCGTGACTTTTTAAGATGTTGTGCGCGCACTGGTACGGGGCTTCAGCGGAGACAATACCGGGAGCGTGACTCCCTTCAGAGTAGCCATTAATGCAGACAACCTGAGGCTCGTTAAAAGTGATCCATTGCTTGACACGATCCCCAAAATTAGAATAGGCGACACGNCATTGCTTGACACGATCCCCAAAATTAGAATAGGCGACACGAGCATAGTTCTCAAAGTGCTCCACAACCGTCTCATTGGGCCAGCCCCCCACATTTTGGAAGGATAGCGGCAAGTCCCAGTGGTACAGCGTGACCTACCGGCAGAAATCAAAATAATTGACAAGGGCCATTCTAGTTGTCCGTTTCAAGGGCAACACTCCAGGACTTCACCCATATCAACATACACACTCGTATGACCTTGAAAGGCTGGACTATTTTCACCTGTTGAGAGAGCAGAGGAAAAAATTACAGGATTTACTCCTATTTTCAGAGAAAATATGTGTTGTCTCACGGTACCCCCGTGTTTTTCAGAAGCTGCACGTCCTCCTCGTACTTATTATAGGAATCACAAGCAATGTCACCCGTGCTGTTATCATCAATGGGGCTGGGGCTTCTGTGAGAGAACTCGTCCCAAATATTGGGCCCCTTCCCTGTATCATCACAAGGAGCAGATATTATGTGTGAAGGTCATTACCACTTGGGATGGAGGAACAGGTGGAAATGTCGTCTTCTTAAAACGTCCACACTTGAAACTCCAAAATTTAAATATTTATTGCTTATTTTCTTCATATTTTACCGTCTGCATTCCATCCCCCTTCAATTTGGTAGGCAGCGGTGGCCATACGGTCACACTTGAAACTCCAAAATTTAAATATTTATTGCTTATTTTCTTCATATTTTACCGTCTGCATTCCATCCCCCTTCAATTTGGTAGGCAGCGGTGGCCAGACCTGCAGAGGAGTATTTTTCCGTTACAAACTATTCTCGACGGGGACCCTCAACGACCCAACGACTGCATGACAACCCTACTAAGAAAAAAAAACTCTTACCCCATTCGAAACCGTCCGGAAATTGGCCGTACAAAAAATCACTGTCGTTCTGTTGAGCTACGGCCAGGCCGAGCAGAAGAACTACCAGCCCTGATACACCACTTGTTTTGAGGGGCGCCATGTCCAGGGCAATCTGTTGTCCTCCAAGGGCGTCTACCAAATTCTCTGGAATGGCTTGAATAAATTAATGTGGGAGCCATCGCCACATCCCGCATCGTCCCCCTTTATATTTTTATCAGCATCATCATCTGAAGATAAAAAAATCGGGCATGACGTTTAAATGAGATTAACGGGAGAATTAAAATGTCAAAAAGGAGGATATACATTTAAACATCAATCAATCTGGATAAATTTACGGAGAGCTCTATCAGCCTGGTCAAGATCGGGTTGACTCGTAAATCATTAATGTCCCCCTTCTTGTTCATCGTTCATTTTCGGTATTGGCAACCAGCATATTGTGCACGACTTGTGTAGGGAAAATGGTAAATGATGATTTTTGACGGAATAACTTAATCACTCGTAATCATCACAAGCCGTCTATTTCCACATCATCCCCTTATCGCACAATTTGAGGAAGTAATTGATTGAAACTTAATACTCAGCATCCAATCCGTCATTTCATCCTCTACGTACACGTATTTCCTAATGACTAGAGACTCTATTTCTAGGAAAATACCTATTTTGTATCTTCATTCAATCGAGTCCATCTTTATTATGTGGACGTATCATGACTTTTTAA
>JAHZNE010001141.1:0-30134 GCA_027744055.1 Callyntrura sp. NNG-2020 | reverse complement strand
TGGCACTATTTTTATTATTTCTCCTCTGATCGGGAGCAACGCACAAACTTGAACACTTATCATCATCGATTAATACAAAACTGAACAATCGGAAAACCACACACATAAATGAATGTATTTGGATAGGTTCAAGTTTACATGGATCGTTGAGCTCCAGCTCACACACACACACGCATATAGATGCATCTGCATGACAGTGTACCTATCAGTGTGTAAATGCTGGAAGCTGTTCTTCTATGTATGCATATGATAATTCATACTAAAGCCAGACCAACTGGCACGTTTTTTGTCTCCAGGGGGCGAAGGATTTTGTTTACGAAAAAAATGAGCAACAGCAGACATGGACTAGTTATAGTAATATGGGTAGGTACATTGTACATGGATTATGTAGTAACCTGCCGAAATGCTAATATCTTCTTGCAGCACACCAAGTTTGAAATAAGCACAAAAATGTTTGTTCTGTGGCTGGCTGTCTGTTTAATTGTGATGGAATCCACATCAAGTTGATTATTTTGAAGGGCAATCAATGACAAAGTCCAATTCATTTTTGCAATTCACATTTGGAACGACAAGCAGTCTGCATAATGACGGATCATTCATTCTAATGGAGTGACGTTTTCAAGGAACCAGGAATTGATTTAAACAAGAATCGAAGAAGTTTAAAAAATCGTATAGGTCATTACTACTTCCTCGTCGAGAGTCTTCCAAGCTAATAATAAACACCACAAAGAGACTCAATTTACATTTATGAATGAATAAATTTTCTCAATGAGTTCGATTCATGAATTTGTAAATTTATATATTGATGCTGGAAGAAGAATATTTGATATGTCAAATATGTCACCATTTGACAGGTTGATCATTGATTCATTTTTGATGATTGACAATGATTTTACATTTTAGAACCAATATTATAATAAGCATTAGATTTAAGCAGAGTCATGCTTTTTATGCACACAATGATATTATCGAAGTCTTCATCTCGTCGTCATTATATTTAAGTTTTGATAAAATATTAATTTCTGTTCTGTACTCTTATGGAGGGTGTCGGCCCAAGTATCAGTTCAGTCGGCACAAATGAAAGCTAAATATGTATATGTGGCAAGCCATCATGATGTTTATGACCGTGATTAAGATGTTAACATATTTTGACACGTGAGTATCTGAATGAAACCATATTGTTCAACATTTCATTGACAAATGCGATCAGAGAGAAAACGAGAGAGAAAGAGAGAGAGAGAGAGAAATCAAGAGTGCTTTATTAGTTCCGCGCAGCCCAATTTAAATCAATTATATTGTTCGCCTCTATAAAAACGCCTTCGTCTTATATTCCTATATGCAGCCTTCTACTAGTAACAAAATAAATGACTGTAATACATAAAATAGGATAAAACCCTGACCTACACAATATGCAGTTACAAAGACCCCAAAACAAGAAAGAGTCCATGGTCCAAACGAAAATGAATATTATGTGTGACAATGAATGAAAGCGGAAAAGGCAAAAGCTGAGCGTTGACTCCATCCATTAAACGATAAAACTATATCCATGATTCTACAAACTCGTACTGCACTTTTATTTATCCATGTACTACAGAGTACACATGCATACGCGACGACGAGCCAATCCCACCGGCAAACAAAGTGAAACAAGTTGTATGATGGTAATGGTATGTACCTACATTTCATACGTACTCACACAATGTAGGTATGTATGCACCGAGAAAGAGTGCAGAGAGCCTCTCTTGAAGAAAATATATGAGGCAATCCAAACTGACGTAATGGTCCCATAACTATCACCATCAGCCTAAACTACAGACATAAAACTTCCTCACCACCACCACTACTACTACTTCGTGTACACACGGAACCTTTTTATACGAAGCAGAAAACAAGAAACTACTACTACCTTAGCAAATGAGCTTAACAGATAGATACTGTGTGTAACACCAAAAGTCAATATAAAATACTGACAAATTTTTGTCTATATCTCGTATAAACGGCACAGAAAAGAGAAATATGCTTTAGGAGCATGCATGGTGAAAAGATACAGTGTCTTTTTAAAACCAGTACACGCATAAAAGTAAGAACCTTTCAGGTTATTGCGTAATATACTCACCCATGTACTTCGCTTCCTTATGATGATGCAGAACAACAGCTTGTATAGAAATCTAAATATACACTTTTATGGAACTTAGCCTCCTTATTTGTATTTTATATTTTCCCATCTAAAATCAGAGTAGTATTGACTATTTAGCGTTAAGCGCAACATTTTGCTCTTTATGAGCTTGAGCACGATTTTCATGCGTAATGTCGGTCGACTGCGGTTTACATACGTATTATTATGTACTTGCTGCCGAGTTTAAGATTTGAAAACAAAACGAAAGTTACAAATTGAAAGCAATGAGAGAAAACGGTGCAGGATGGGTTGTTAACACTTCAACAGTAGACAAGACACTTCAGTATATCGATGAAAGGACGAAAATGACTGTTATGCATTCTGCAAGAATATACCGGAGAAGTGCCTTATTGACTTTACATTATTATACTGGTCTTGTATATGGTTTATCTCGAAAACTCGTGCAGATGCGGTGTGGAGTGTGCGTAGAGTAGGGGAAAATTTATGTATCCCCAGGTATCATAAAAGTAAGAAATGAATGTTACATAAGTGTGTGCTATAAACAACTTTTGGTGTATTTAAGCCACTTTAATATAATGGGCATGACCTACCCAAGTCTTTAGAGATTTAGGAAAGGTTACTTTTCTCTTGCCATAAACCGCCGATTAGTCTGTTTGTGGCCGCTCAGTTATTATTAGTATGGCACAAAATAATATGATTATGCAAATGTTATTATTCCAATTATTATGCCATTACCATAAGTGCGGCGTGTTTAAGTGGGTTATTTGGAGGCTGTATGGAAATAACTGCGTTTGTATCAATATTGTGGGTCTTGTCGGGACGGTCATTAACACGAAGGCATAAGGATAAAAATGATGTAATACAGGTCCTCCAGATTTAATACCAAACCAAAATCAAAGATTGCCTGTGAAACTTTCAATTTACTATCAATTTGGAGATGGTGGTATAAACGGAGAAAAATGTTTCCAATATCCATTTTTGCGGTGGTTCGTTAGAATGTAAACGAAAATCAAAATAGAAGATAAGTCGTTTATTGGAATGGAACAATAGATAAAAGAATATATATGTGTCGTTTACGTTCTCATCAAAATGGGAGCTCACCAATTGAAGCGGAGGCTGCTCAAGTAGCGTTCAAGAGCAGGGCCACAGTTGTGTGATCATGAATCCTGCTACTTGCAAGCCTTGTAACAACTGGGGGAACACTCTCTCTGGGACCAAAGCTTGCTAGCTGTTAATCTGTTTTGTATTTTTATTCTTTTCATCTATAATGTACATGCACATGGTGGTACATCTTTCATTCTTACTCACTTACACTCATAGTAATAGTAGTAATGGTGGAGATGGGATGCTCGGAGACAGCCAAGTGAATAGAGGCAGTAGTGGGATGTCGGTCTGTCGAAAGATGATGGATGGGATTGGCCTGTAAGCAATATTCATAACGAAGGTTACTAAGAAATTAATACATAAGCGATTCATACGCGTACTTTTGCATGCATTTTTGTTCTGGAGGTGACATAAATGTTACTGGGATAGCGAGTTGCAGTTGGGTTAGAGTTATTTAGACATTTTCGAATTTATCCTTTAAGGCACCAATGATCCAGGCTTTCCAGGTTTTTCCCACCCACGCCAATTTTTACAAGGAACGCAAAATATTTAAAAGTATAAATAGTCATATATTTTTTTAAAATTTGTATAGCTCTGTAGTAGAAAAAAATCTTTTCTTTTGTTTTTGAGAAAGCAAAGTAATTACATATATTATTGAATGCAGATAACCTAGAATGTAAATACTGGAACTAGTTTAATGAGATATTCCGTATTGAGTACGAAAAAAGATTACATCTATTGATATAATTTCTGTGCGTACCGAGTTTATGACGAATATTTCCGGGTTTTTGAGGGAACTGTGAAAAACATTACGAAGAAAGAGGAGCATACACACGTCATCAATCATTTTATTGGCGGCGGAGAACCAAAAGCGTCGACCTTTTATCGGAAGCTTATGTCCAACAACCAACACAATGGCTTATATAATGCACGTAAATATGAATTGTGAATCTATTAAATAAAATATGTACATATAACATATATAGGACGAGCGAAGGGAAAAATGAAGATTCAGTTGAGTAGAGATGACATCCACAAAAATGTATTCGTATTCGTACTGCTACCTATTTGCAGCAAACAAGAGAAGGCTGCCGCTTTTAAACAACAAAAGAGAAGTTTAGCACTTTTTCCAAAAAAGCATAGCATCTGAACCTTTTACAAAATAGAAAAAATAGATATATGGATTGGCGTAGTGGTAAGCTGGCATCTTTGTTTATTTGTTTGTAGCTTTTCCTAATCATCGTCTGGCGTTGGCTGATCATGCCAAAAGGACAGCTTAAATGTCGTGATCGGTGCCTTCTTTCATTGGAACGATTAAAGACTCCCACAAACCCTCTTCCCTCAACAAAACCTGTACCGAAAATAACAAAGACACAAACACATGCAGCTAAATTGTTACTTCACAACAGTCTGCTTCTACTGTAATAATGTGTAGGAATCAACTTGTTTAGGTGGATACGGGCGAATGATTCAAATAAACCCGTGATACTTTGTGTACCCTTGTAAGTATAAATGTTTACTAGGGGAAAATCCATTAAGAACAGACGCTAAAGTCGCAGTTTTTTTACGATGCATTTGATGCATGACAAACTCATGAATTGTGAGAGGAGCACAGAACGTGTCGCTCATTTGATGATGGTGTGGTGTGGTGGTCGTTGGCAAGCCATAGAAGTTTTTTATTATAATTTACACATGTGATAAAATTGATTTTACTAGGGACCTTTGTTCAAAGTAAATCTATTTCGTATTTAAAAGCAATAATTGATAATGTATGAAGTTAATGATACATCAAACTCGTGCGGTAAAATGGTTTTACCAAAAGCATGGACTGGCTTGGTCACAGTGTATATTATGTAAAGCATGAATATATTTTAATATTCTCAATAAAACGAACATTAACATGTTAACCTGCGTAAGTAGCAGGTAAGCTAAGCAATAGTTGAAGTCGGCTTGGTGTACTGTTTGAATCATTTTATAAAGTCAAAAGTAGAAAGTGTAAAATCAGTAAAAGCTGTTTATCTGAACGAACATGAACATCAAACGGGAGCTCGAATAGAAGCTTGGCTCTTTGTGTAAAATGGTTACACAAGGAATGACGTGACGATCATAGCGTCTACTCAAAAAAGGCGAATGATCAGATTGGTGGACCTTTTTTACTTCTGAGGAGAGTAAACGAGAGAAAGAGCTGATTTTGGATACCGACGACGTCACATCAAACCATGATTAATGGAATGATCTATGAATTGATTGATATTTTTATGGAAAATAGAATATATACTAGTTATTTTGGATTTTAAACATGCGGTACGACAGAAATTTTGTAAATATATTCAGTCAATACCAATATGTGTATACATGTTATGTAAGACGGTAGCCCCAATGATCCTGTTCTGATTCTTTTTGATAATTTTTTGTTGTGGGATTATGCTCATTTGGTAAAAATTCTCAAATTCCTTTCTGCGTCTCTAGAGGTAAAATAACTTTGGTGGGGAATCGAATATTATGTAAAAATTCCGGTCTTGTATGGCAGCATACACATATTAGTAATTCGCTAAAATCGTAACTTAACAGAGATATGTGCGTAATATTAGCATCACTTTGATTTTCATACGTACCAACTTGTCAGTAATGATTTGCTGATTGCCACTTTTACTAAACCTCTCCATCTTGAAGTAATATGTAGTTGTCACAAGGCTAAAGTGGTAACTGAAGGGTAACTGCGTCAACATTGAATTGAATTCATGGTACAAGTCAAGAATGTAAAGTCCAGCGTCACACACACTGGGATTAACAATAATACTTGAATACTTCATCAAATACGTAAGCAATGAGCACAAAAGTGAAAACCTTGAAAGAAAAATTGTATGAAAAATTCATCAACAACTCTTCAGTTGCTCTTCACTGTCGAGTCGAACAAACATTTTAAAATATAGGTGTGTGAGAATGTAGTAAAGAACAAAAGAAAGAACTCTAAAGCTGATGTTTACCAGAATTTTTGTGTGCTTTTTGTACGTGCCTTCCCCGGAGTTTATCTGGCTCTTCGAAACGAACATATCTGCTGCTGAGGCGAGTAGTTCGTAGCATACTCTTGCGGTATGGATGGATTTTGCTGTACGACGTATTGTGATCAAAATATTTCCTCGGAAGATTTAGCTTCACCATACAACTTTTAGCTCACACCACATGACGTGAAAAAATGGTCGATGAAAATAAAGATGAAAGATAGAAATTACAGTGACAATGAATTTTTAGTTAGTTTTAACTAACATTTTAAAACGAATGCCCAATATCCGTCA
This sequence comes from Callyntrura sp. NNG-2020, assembly GCA_027744055.1. NCBI lineage: Eukaryota > Metazoa > Arthropoda > Collembola > Entomobryomorpha > Paronellidae > Callyntrura > Callyntrura sp. NNG-2020. The sequence goes on along the minus strand of JAHZNE010001141.1, from coordinate 23,597 downwards.
ATCGTAACAATTGGTTGGTTACTTACATTTTGCTGCACTGTTAGTCGCAATCAAAGTATTATATAGTGTGACAGTCGCAGATTTAAGTTTTAATCTTTCATCACTTCCTAGTATTAAATGACACATTTCGCATAGGAGGTTGAGGTCATTATGTTAAGGTTTTGGTTTGTACAGCCATTCCTATTATTTACCACACAATTTTGTGAGGTACAATTTTGTGTTTCTTCTGTATCTTACAAAAAATATCACCTTGTAGCGTGTTTGGTGGTGGTAGGATTGGTCGCAAACCTTCTGTGAGGAGGGTATGAATGTAAGAAATATGACAAGGTGCAGTATGGATTATGATGTCTTAAGCTTAAGGTTATTATCTAAAGGGTGAATGTGCGTGCGTGCATACATGGGGGATACACACATAATATGTGAGATGAGAGCTGATCTAGCCCAAACCACTATGTCGGCAACGAAAACGGCTAAACTGGCATTTTATAGGAAATATAAGGACCAGGACCCCTACAGCCATTTGTCTAATGCATGTGATGTTAGTCATAATTCCCAGTTTCCCCACATTATTACACGAACGAGTTAAGGGGGTCTGTTTATTTGTCGAAAAATCTAAATTATGACTGGTCCCGTATTTATTATTGGTCAGCCTCCTTACATCTCGTGCTTTAATGTCTTTGTTTACAAACCGCCTTCCGCCCATACGTCTCACCTTTTCCTACAGGTTTTGTACTGACAAAAAATTTGGTGGTTTCTCAACTAATTTACAGTTTTAAAAGCATGAAAAATTAAGTTTCATCATTATTACTTAGCATGAATATTGGTGTATACCATAAGTACAAAGTACAATGCACATACATATAATGAATAATAGGAGGACAATTAATTTGTACAAAAGTTTAATTCAGTAGGGCATGCACTCTTTATCAATATATTACTGACATGACCACCGAAGGATTCCAATACTTTGCTTGTTTCTTGTCTTTGATGAGGAATTATTAATTAAATAACTGCTGCAGCCTATGCACTGCACTAACAATAAATGCAGTTCTAACTGGTTTAACTTACATAAAATCAATGCAATTAAGTTCTGACTGCAGTTAACTTATCCTTGCAATTGGAGCAATTAATAGATCAATAACAAACGTATGATTCCAATAAATTATACGATATGGTTTAATTAATTGTTTTCTCGTTACAGTTCTCTACATATTGATTTTGGGAATGAAGTTCTACTTATTACAGAGCCACATTATAGTGCCCGTAGGTATTGTGTATCTGACAAAAATTGCTTATGCATGTGGTGGAAATATGTATTTTGGCGGTGCAATGTAATGTGTAATTAGCAGATAAACAATGTACCCCCGCCTTTTACGACATTACCACCAAAGAATTCATTATCACGTAAATTAGTGAGTAATTAGTGGCGTATAATTAAGCATATCATGACTACCAGCTCATTGCAAAAAGAAAAAGGTAGCGCGAAAGCGCGGTGCAATATTATATAAAACGATTCGAAGGTTAACAAAAAACTCAACAATCATAAAGTTTCTTGGTTCAAATAGATCTGCTATTTTATTTTGTTAATAGATTACTTTATTTTATGAAAAGTATAACATGACTTCAAAACGATTTCTACTCTTTACAGCTGGATGACACCACAGACTACAAGTTGGTACCACAGTCGAGTGCTATGCAACATTAAAGCATAAAACAGGTGCAATGCCGTTAAAATACGAAGTCTCGCAAAGACGAATTAGTCAATGGGCAAAGGAAATGCACCACACGAACTGCGAATCCAGATACACATTATTATTACAATAATAAAACTTCTGGTTTGAAGCAGTAGGGGCGTCGTGACAGAGTTTGCTTGTATAAACCCCACACACTTTGTCTGCCACCCTTTTGGCCTATACCTAACTTTTGACTTGCTATGTCCAAATTTCAAAGACTCATCATGGATGAAGAAGGTGAAATAAACAAAAGATGTAAATAGTCGTTACATGTTTACCCAGACATAAGGATTCTTACCGTGAGACAAAATTACATTTCATTTACACGTCATATGCTGTATCTCAAATTTAAAAAATATCGTGTTACCCACAAGTTAATTACGGAAATTCGGGTACTGCATTACTGTCTACTGTACAAGAATACATGCAGACGGCGGCCCGAGCAAAACTGAAAACCTATGGCAGACAGCCATGCTCAATAATATTAACAATAATAATAGCATGTAATTAGTTCGCTTTACAGATGACTCCACAGAGGAGTTCACTTCGTTTGTTATACTCACATTTGCAGACATTCGAAACTACGTAATCCTAAAAAACCTTAATTTTATTCATGTTAGATGATACTTTAGGGATGTACGGATCTTGTGGGTATATGTAAAAGTCAATGAAAACATAATTGCATAAGGTGTCTGCAGTCTGTACTTGTGTGGTAAGCTCACCTTGTGTCGTCCAATACATTTTTATTCACTCAACAAAATGTATCGCAGGAAGAAATATTTTATAGACAAGTAGATGACAATAATTAAGTGAACGAGTCAACAAATTTGCGTGTGGTCAAAGCTAATCAAATGCGACTGTGTTACATCTCAGCAGGTTGGTAAAACGAGTCTGCTTTGGTGTGCCTGATGATGATGATGATAATGACGATGGTGATGCTGACTACGACGATGCGATAGTGTGTTTGGTCTTTTGACATTTGCATGATGTGAGCACCTATTACCTATATAGTTTATGAATGTCCACACAACAAAGGAAAGCGCAAATATTTCTTTTTTTCTTACAAGTACATATTTGCACGTACATTTATCATTTGTTATGAAAATCATAAAATAATAAATCTTATCACGCATCACAGCTACTGTTGCAACAAGCAAAGAAGTCCGCTTACTTTCTTAAATCCACCTGGTAAGGCCTAAGTTGGATTAAACGCACGAAGCAGCGAACACATTAAATAAATCATAAAATTGTCTTGGCTTAAAATGTCTTCTGTCGTTTTGGATTCTCTTACTTCACGTATTTAACGATCATTACACACTCTGATGGCTTACACGTACATAATTAATTACGACACATGGGCCATCGACATAACGTCAAAAATCGAAAGATCAGGTAAAGATAAACTTGGACCGAACTTTTGGGGTTTAGGGAATGTACACACATTGTCAGCGTAAAACCAGATGCAGGAGCCCTAAAATTAAAAAAGTGTTGCAATGTTAAATTTGGTATACGAACGCCAAGGTAAGTTCAAAACTTTTAATCATTGTTGTTGGTAGGTAAAGTTGAGTATACATGACATAATACAAAGCTAAAAATGTGTCCGCCCCTTTCTTAATCCTATTAAAGAAACAAAACGTAGCATCACAAAATAAGGGAGATATCCCCCGTAATGAATGTCACTGACTAATACATCTTCCATTAAAAGCTATCTTTGATTTAACAATCTACCCCAATTTACGGCGTTTCGCCCTGTTTTTTAAAGATTGTTATTCAGGTGTGGTTTCCCATTTTTCAGAGAAATCATCGATTATTCCTGTCACAATTCACACAGCGGTAGAACCTTCCCACTCAAGAGCATGGGTTACGTGTGTGGAGAGTGACCTTATTCAGAGAGAAATTATCTACACACAAAATTCCGAGTAACGCTAGGAGAAAAGGGAGGTTTGAAGAGATTTTTGTCGATTTCGTTGTATATAGTAGTAAACTACCGACACCTTCAATACAATTAAAGCCATAAGTAATTGCCTGGCTCAAGTTCTTTTTTTCTCCAAAAGTTTTGTTCCTTTAAAAAAATATTCAAGATCGATTCTTCCCTTCTCATTATTAATTTAATGCTTGCCCACAACATTGTAGTAACATTAATGCCATGTTTAAACAAGATTGTTGATTCAATTTTATTCAAAAAGACACAGCCGGGCAAAAACAACATTGCTTCAACATGTAAACTTGCACATGAATAATGTCTTCTGCCACTTATCATTCCTTATGTACGGTCTGCTTTGACGGTGGTGGTGGTGGTAGCTGCAGCATAATGTGGCTAGCAATACAATCATTCTAAAAAAATAACGCTCATTGAAAATGATTGCTTGAGTAAACGCTCTGCTGTAACATCCAACACCTACTACTCTTGAATGAAAACGTGAAGTCTGTGCCACACAAGTTGTAAGTAGCTACTTATATATAAAATAAACCATACAAACTTTTTGGATCGGGGAATAACAAGGCTGTTATAGAGTATGTGTATGCCATAATAAATAGAGACACTTGTCCAATTCATTATGGCATGTAAACTGCTTTGCCATTGAAAGGGAATTAACAGAGGTGTGAATCTCATTAACTAGCACCCCTCATTTAATCACACATCATTAAATGCCACTTTACGTTTAGGAAATTAATCATAGTTTCTTCTTTACACATACAATGCTTCAAGTGGATGGTTTATGTATGTCGTATTTGATGATGCATACATATCAGTCACAAGTTTACGTAAAAATATATGCGTGTAAGTACGTAGGTATTGGAGGCAGTTTGGTAATTAAAATTGGGCATGTAGGTCTTCCCTTCATACGTAGGTAGGTAACTATTTTTTAATGGTAATCAAAAATGGACACCTGTGCAGCGGTTTGTAAAGATGCCAATATGAAACGTACAAATAAAAATTTTATGTATAAAATTTAAATCAGTAGAAAACTTGAATTATCATTATTTTTCCGAAGAAAGTCGTTACTGACGTTTCCTTTAATCACGGAGTTTCCCGTATGTAGGGAGAGTGTAAGTGTGACTAAACAAAGACATTTAAAAAACAATGCTTTAATGTAGGTATATTTGCAGGAATAGTGAGAAATACAATAAGGAGAGTGTGTAAACAAGGGGAATGTTTACGACTTGTCTAAATGAAAGTGCGAGTCAAAATTTATGAGCCACGTAAAATTGGAGCGAGCCTCATTTAACCTTACACTCCACTCGTAAAGTAGTTCATCCGAATCGGTAAGGTATATAATATAGCACCATCAGCTGAATTGCTTGGAAGATGTTTTTCTGCAGTTAAAAGAAAATATAATACAAGAAACGCCATGTACATATTCCTTCGTACATAATATATTAGATGTTCAAACAGTTAATTTATTTGTCCACAAGTATATTCCGTGGCATTGTCAGTTATTGTCATCTATATACAAATGCATGCTATATAATAAACATAACTATGTGTGTTGGTGTGTATTATGACCTAGAGGAAATAGGAAATGGCATGCAGCACCAATATATGGATATACTGGTACATACGCCGATGTGTGTCTGTCATGCTTTGATGATACGATCACACTACCACCTCTACCGGATTAAACAATTCTGTTTTAGTCTCCCCCTGCCCCACTCACTACACATTTTAATTGCTGTTTCCAACAGTTTATCTAGATGCATGTAAATATGCACATATTATGCTATTATGCACTGATTTGATCTTTATTGTAATGTAATGATGATGAAGCAAATTATGAAGTAATTGCATGGACTTTATTGTCGTCCTTCTTTCTATTCATTGATTAAAAGCCGCATATTGGGAATCTCACTTTTTCGCTCCATTAAATCTTTTTTTCTTTCGTTTCGTCCCTAACTTTGCCGTCTTTTAATAATGCAGTCCACAACGTTTATATTTTTAAAATAACTTTTATGTGTGGACTTTTAGATACCAGGCTGTATCTAAAATTATGTAATATTATACACGATTCATCCTGGATAATTTGAAATATCATTAGAAAACTGCCTTTAATAAACTTACTCTCAGTCGTACCAATTTGCATATTATTATTCATTTATAGTACAAAAAGTTCTCTGTAATAAAAAGGTTTGCAGTTTTATTATGTTCATCTTTAAATCACCAGGCGTATATAGCTGTGTCGAGGTCTCCTGTCTTAAAATTCCACAAAGCACCAAAAACCTGAAGTATGCACTGAAGCAAACTCTTCCCTTTTCCTATTTTTCTAACACAATTTAGCTCATTCATCACAAAAAAGGGAAATTCTTTCATGGTATAATACATGAGCGTTTACAAAAGAGCGACACAGGTTAAATGCTCGGAATTCCAGGAACAATGAGCCGCAAGAACTAGCCAATTTTTTACATCAACTTACGAGAAGCACATGGATTTTGCTGCTCACATAAATGTCTATATGATCAATTCCTTGAGTAAAAGTGGCTTCAGCTTCTGCAGAACGTGTGCGTTAAACCCATCAGCTAGATTACAGACAGTAGCATGTGTGCTGTGTGTGTGAGTGAGTGTGCTTCACATAGTGAGAAAGCAAGCACGGAAATTCTTAACTTCTTGACTTTTGATTAGTTCTTTTTAATCTAACCAGGGATTTGGACCGTAAATAAAAAACTAAATTCCCATTTTATGCAGTTACTTGGCGGGCGGGCGATGACTTACCTCTTTGCAAAACTTTGCATGAAGATTAGGAGAAAAATGGGGCTGTCACCAAACTTTGAAATTTTGAATTGATACAACAGAAACCGAGAAGGTAGATTAAAGTCACTGGTTTAATTTCTTTTCGGAATACTCAAATCAATCAATATAAAACAGCTTCTCCTCCGGATCTGATGTATTTGAGAGTATTCGATGCTCTCTTTTTTCACATTTCTTCAAATTGATGTAATGGCAGTTGGGATGGAATAATTTGTAAATTACGAAATTGTAGATACGTTAATTGAATAAGGCTTTGCATGTCTGTAGCTGTTCCTTTTCCTTGTCAAACATTTCGATTGTAATGGTTCCTGGAAATTCGCACGGTAGATCGACTCCCATTTTAATTATCTCCTAATTTATCCATTCGTGCATTGCTTGACATGACAGCTACATACATACCTAAGCTTGAGAGAGGGTAGTTCTTTTCTTGCTCAACCAGAAACAATGTTGCATATACGCATGTACTTAAAATAGCTTACATTTTGTGTAGCGTCTTGTGAAACAATTTAACCATTACCTACTCAAGAAACTATGTTAAACTTAAAGATGTTTCCTGTAACTTTTCGAGTTTGAAGCTTAGAAATTCTTATTTCTTATACATATGATTTTACCAAATGACTAGATTTTTCTCCGTTTTGGCATATGTATCTAGCTGTGTTGTAAGAATATGTGTGTACCAGCACTGTATTCGTTTGAAATGATCAGGTCATTAATTGATAAAGACTAAGCTGAAGTAAAACTTTCAAGCGTAAAGTGCGTAATTAGGTCTATATAGTGTTAGGTATATGCAATATGCTGCTGCTGGTGCGTTAATAAGTTTCCTCAACAATTTCGGAATAGGTGTGGTGAGGTGATAATTTAGAAAAAACATGGTTAGTAAACTTTAAAGCATTTTGTAAGAATAAACTGTCTGTTCATTTGAAGCCCGTGTACAGTTTACAGTGTGCCATTTTTGAAAGATGCAGGAACTTTCATTAATAATGTTCATGATATTAATATTCATATTACTGAAAAGAATATTATTTAATATATGATACAGCAATCTACAGTGAAAACCTTCGAAAGCATTATTGAAATAGAAATAAATTGGAAAAGAACTTATACCTGAAATAGTATATTTAGAATAATTCCGCCCTTTCGTATTTGACCTAATTTATGAAGGGCATTTTTCCAATTTCTGTAATTGATCTTCAGAAGGTCATGAAAGTGTTTAATAGTTAGCTAGTGCATATATGTATTAGCTACCTACCACCACCCAGTCTAAGATGTTTAACGTCCGAGATATCTTCAGAAACTTACTTATGTGAGACACGATTAACGAAACTGCCTACGTAAAAAATAAATGGCTTTACCTATTTTTATCAAAAACAAAAAGGGAACAATAATAACATTCGGGGTTGTTTAACTTTCACATGGGAAGTTCTTTATAATGTTCAAATATTTTGGTACTTATGAATGCGTAATTATTTTATTAATTTAAAACATGTGCACAATCGAAAGAGCCTTCTTACTCATCTTACATGTTTTTGTTGTATATTTCCCCATTTACAATTAGTACAGCGATGATAATAAAGGCATCAACAAATTTTTGAAAGAAATATATGCTCAGTCGGTAGACGGAACATTTATTCGAATATCTCTGGACCGCTTGTACAAATGTCTTGTACAAGCGCTGAAAATATTGAATTTAAGTTTGTATTTTTTTGAGATCTTGCCTTAAGAAAATATAAAAGCATGAAAGGTGTATCAAGTTAAAATCATTACCTTCCTGGCGTATGTATTTGTTAGGAGGAGGAAACAATAGAAGCTATATGTCACGATTACAACTTCTAGAATGAGTACACAATAGACATACTCACAGTGAATATCTTTCATCAAGAAAACAGCCGCTTATTTTCAAGGAAGTAGCAGTTCACAAGTACAATGATTGAAGGTAAAAGGTGGAAGCCGAACTCCGAGTATCCACATCCCAGCAGATAATAATGATGACATGACTTCACAGTCATTTTCCCAACCCCTACGCGAAAACTTCTACAAAGTATATAAGTATCAAATGATATGCACGCAAAAGTTTCAGAATTAATGCCTACAACTGTAAAGTTTACAGGCGGAGAGTTTAGAAAAAAGTCAAAGAAAACAAACGTGTAGGTATACATACTAGAGCCAATAATTCTACTATGCCAGTGCCAGAAAATAAAAAAAAGTTGATGCTTTTCTGATAGTGTCGAGCAGGTTTCTTGTCATTCTCACTTGGGAATTGTCCTACAAGCAATAATAATTGCTTAAAAGCATTTGTTAACGTCACATAAAATAATCCAACTTCTTCGGCGGTCTATTGTTCTCTTCTGTAAATGTAAACGTACCACAAAGACGGACATTTCATTTTCGAGAAGGAAAAGGATTTTATCAGCCCTTTCTTTTTTCCTCTCCGTTACGACTTAAACGACGCTTGTTTTTGGGGTGAAGGTGTAAAGATCATTCGTCAGGAATTAAATTACTTTATTAGTCGTACACAAAGGTGTAGGCCATTTTACGTAATGTTATTGAAACATGCACATGTAATTATTGCCGGCTACGTAAATGACACACAAGCGATGCTCATTACTAATCCAGAAATCATGCTTATGATATGAAGTGGACGATTTTAAAATGTGTGATGGTATTTTACCAGAAATAACAGAACACACATATGATGTCTTTAAAAATACATTTACCTTTCTAGATAAGTACATTAATTGTATTTGGTACAGTTGAAATGCGGAAAACACACGGTACACCGTATTTAGGCGTGAGTTGCAGTGAAGTCTTGTGGTGGTACGTAATGTATACATTGTACATAAATCGCACACAGGAGAAGAAATGATGATTGCAAGTTTGATGATAAAAAGAAATGTGTGCGTGCATAAAGCCGGCTTCTAAGTACATGTATTATTTGTGTATTTTATCAATAAATCTGAAGACTTCAGCTGTGGCTACCCTTTCCTCTTCATCTTCATCCCAGTTGGCATTGGGCTAAGCCAATGTAAACAAGATGATGAAGGAGGAGGAAGCAGAAATATATCTTTGGAATATATGCCATCACAGTATAGCAGATGCACATTTTGTAGATATATTGTTCTATCGCAGATGCCAAGTGTAATAGGTATTTACTCCATATTATCTTACTATATACAAACGGTTTTTGGAGTTTGGAACAGAGAAAAAAGGAGGAATCCTTTTTCCTACAAACTGAGCTTGTTTGATACTATTGTTATTGTTGCATAATATTGTGCGTTAGTAAATGTTGCATTTAAAAATTTCTTATATCACCCTCGCATTCTATTTATAATCACTTTTTGTTTCTTCTAATTAAATGAATTAAATGTAAATTATACCGGATTATTCACTGTGTCCGATTAAAAATGTCTAACACAGCAAATGTTACACAAAAATTATTGAAAAATAATATCTGACACGTCGTATCAACAAGTAGAATGTTGCATTTATGATTGTTGCTTAGTGTATTAACTAATAAGCAAACATAACTTACATGTTCACAAAGTCGGTTGTACTGGTGTCTGTTGCTTTAACAAAAAACCGGAAACTGTCATTCGTCCGGTTTATAAGTTTGTATTGTCACTAAACAGAGTTTTCTTGAATAAATACCCACACCCAATTTTCAATCGATGAAAGTAGCCAGGCGGGCTTCTAGTATTTAGAATAAGTTTTTGAGTTTTGATTTCTACCTTGATGTATGTGTAGTCGTTCTTAGGGTGAATAGAACGGTGGTATTTTTCAAACAAAGTGGATTTAAGATTGCATGTACATAAGTTACACCACGGTGAATGGTAGAGTGGAAGTGATACATACATACCAACACTTCTGAGTAAGAAAAAGCTTTGGTTCCAAGAGGAAACAAAACGGAAGAAAATATTTTGAAAGTGTGGAAACGGGAATTAGTAGCAATGAACACGCTACCGTGAACCCTTTTTGAAACATGGGGACTTCTGGCTAAGATTTCGGGAGAAATGGTACAAACGAGAGTTGACAAGAGAGACATGACGATATATACTTTTAGTCTGCAGTCTGCATCACTGTTGTATGCACACGTATCTATGCACAGATAAATAGGACAATATGTTAATACATTGGTGGGGGGAAGGATGTCGAAACACAAGCTCATCTTGTTTGTTTCTAATAGGATTTAGGTCTCAGTGGTTTTTTCCTTGTGAAAACACACATTTTGCCATTTTCCTCTCTGATTTTGCGTCTTGCAGTAACATCATACAACCGGAAGAAAATACGTAAGTGTAAATGCGTAAGCTGAGATTTTGAAAGGCGAGTAAAAAGTGAAACGAGAATGGGAAACAGTGATTCATGGCAATAATAACAGGAATTCGAAATCATCGCAGGTCATAAATTTTACTCGTATTTCCTCTCTGTACACACCGTCTCCTTCTGTTGTTTAGACTTGAATCAGCACATGATTAGCAACTCTTCTTTTCAAATTCTCAAATTAAAATTAAAAGCTAGGTTCCACTACAGTGAGCTTGCAGATCAAAAGTTGAGTATCATTATAATCTGGCCCATAAAAATATAAGAAAATAATATAATACGTTATAAAGCCAACATTCAAAACGCTATCACTGTAAACAATGTAATTCGAGGCTTTTTTGGCTTTCCACCGCCTGCGTGAGCATATAAAGACAAAAAAATATTTTGAGATAAGGTAAACTTTTTTTATCTCTGAAAGTATTACAAATGTTGTATGTTATTCGTCTTTCTGGTGTTGTCTTGATCAATGCTAAGGGCACCCCAGGGACTCATCAAAGTGACAACTGTGTGATTTAATTAATATGGCTGCTGCAATAGTTCATCAATAAACTTCACAATTTGAGCTACTTGACTTGAAAATCCATGCAACACAAACATAACATATTTACTGTCTCTTTTTACCTATCCATGAAGGCTTGACGCGACTGTTTTTTAAAAAGTTGTTTTCATCCGCTCACTCTATGAAGGTTTTTACAGAGGAAAATACACGTAAAAGAATGTATTATGTTGGTAAGTAACTTTTAATATTGTGCTGTATTTATACACTAGTTTACTCATTCACACACACATACACACACATACTACACATCTACGGCAAAGCACAAAGCATGATTAATTAACTACATAATTTTGCAATGAGTAAACATCCTGCTTCTTACAAATGATCAAAAATGCTGCCAATAAATTTACCTTTTGGCCTGTTTTGCAACACCCATTCATCTTACCTTTTAACCAAATGACTTCAACGAAATCATAGAGGGATTTACATATGTGTCGCTGAAGTAAAAGGTGATACGTACATAGGTACACATGTATAAAATAAAGTGGTGTTGTGTGTGCATATTTAGTTTAGTATAGGAAGAGTGCATGATGTTTTTACAACAACTTTGCTTGAGCGGAATTCACAATGTTTGTCTGGCTTTTTGGAAGTCGCATTTTTCGCTTTTTAAGTGTGACTTGGCTCGTACCGTAAACTTACTTGTGCATACACACATACACACAGATACACAAAATAACAACAAGTACTACACTCTAAAAAATCAAACTGAAGGAATTAAAAGACTACATATCCTTGATGTACACAAGGAATACTGCGGTGAATAAGATAATATAATGCAAATATCCAAACATTCATCAATGCAGCACGCACATCTTCAGTCAAAATTTCAGAAACCATTTTATTTGAGAGTTTGCAAAGTGCTGTTCCTTCTCCCTTTGATATCACGAAACCGTCCTACTTCTATTAGGTATAAATTTTTACACAACCAAAATAAATAATGCCTTTAACACTTGCATCTAATGGGTGATATGAAAGAAAGGAAGTTTCAAGATTAGTAAGCCTGTCGAGACGTACAGTAATGTGTGTGTATGCAGCAGCTAGAGAAAAAAACTGGACTTTTTGGTTGATCGTACTTTTTTGTGCTACCAACTGGTGTCGTCACAAACTGAATGTACTTTGTCATTTTCACGCACTGATGTAGTTAAGTAAATAATTTAAATTTTAATGTTCAACGACTGTCATTATTAAAAATTCTACTCAAGTACTTACACGCTGTAGTTGTATATGGATAGCTACTGTGAAATTCTTTGCAAGCATTAACACGTGTAAACATCAATCGTGTGGGTAGACGATATGTATATCTAAAATATGGTATCATCAAACTGCCAGTATTGTGTGACATTTCAGATTAATCAATTATACAAAATATTCATCGCGGAGAAAGTTTAGCAAAACGACAGATATTAGCCATAAAAAGTAGTTGTACCTCAACTAGTCTTTGTCAAAGATTATGGTGGAATTTATAGGACGGAAATAGCGGAAAGATATAAACTAAACATGATCGGATCGATTCACAAGTTTATAGTGGCGGGCTTTAGTCTCCAGAATAATTCATTGTTTTTATATAAATGTCTCGTCGTCAATTGAACTATACTTTACCTTTGAGAATACAAGTAAATGAAAATGTAACTCTTTGCTATGTAAATCATTGCAAATGAACTGTATTGAAGAAGAAAATTTGTACGCTGCACATAAAGAAAAACACAATTTCGCAAGTTCACGAGTTGTCTTTCTTGCTGTCCTCATTACTGTAATCAAATAATTGAAGATAATGAAGATTAACTATTTATTTGGTTGCATGTCATGATTGGATTCGGGACTTTGAAACATACACACACATGCAAAATATCTTGATAGGAATGTCCGGAAAGAAAGCAAATGCAAAATTACATAAAATCTCTCTCTTCTCTCACTTTATGTAGGTATGTCTCCCTCTCTCTTCCCACTAAGGTCTAGTAAGCTATGTGTCCTCACTTTTTGCGAACATTTATTTGGGAGTATTTAAGTATATTTGAGTATCGCTGATATTTGTGCTAAAACGATTTTAAGCTCCAAACAAAAAATGCTCTGTACCTTACAGCAGCGAGAGTTTACACACTACACGCTTTCATTAAGTAGAAGCTCATAAATTTGTCAACATTAGACAGGCCTGATCGGTTTGGCATGGAACATTTTTTTGCTTCCTCTCCGAGAAAACAAAACCGCTGCAAAGATTTCAGCTGACATAAGAAACTTGGTGTAGGGAGGTAGGTAAGTATAAACAGTCGGTAATAATGAGAGTGAACAGCCTGAAAGCAGATTAATACATGAGAATTTGCAAAGTGGGAAGGGAATCAGAAAAATCGCACAGGCCTTTTTAAAAGTGGAAAGGCAAAGTGTGATCGCCTTTTTTATGTTGACTTGGTTCACTTGCATTCTTTTTCTTGTGAACTACCATTTGATCGGTAATTCTTCAAATAATTTTGTAAAATGTTCAGACCTTCTAATCAGAATAAATATCGGGTGCTAAAGATGTAATAACAGATTTCTTCGGGAGTCAATTTGGGATATCATGTTGATCCGTAGGGACTCCATTAAGTGAGTGTAATGCATGTACCTACGCATTGAGAGCATACCACCGCCGTGTTTGTGTACACGAGCAGACTAAACAGAGCCGGTAGGTAATGTATAATAGCAGCAGCAGCAGTAGTAGTAGTAGTAATGTATGTGGTTGTCGTATGGAGGGATTGTAGAAAAGAGATTAAGTTTGAATGAGAAAAAAGTGCATGGAAATCAATCTAAAAAGTGTAGTGTGATTTACAATCAAATGTCACCCAGACACGATTTCACCATTAGCATTGCCTCTGTTTGACGGACAATTCATTTTTCACTCCCTGCCAGCTACACAATGCAATAAGCAGTAACCAACTATTTATATAATATAGTTTTATAAAAATGCATATCGTACCGTACCGTTGTTAACACACATAGTGCGTTTCGTTACGTTCTTCCAGACGGAAGTACAATTGTATTAGACTTAGACAAAAATGTCAAAATCTCCTAAAGTTTGCTGGTTAATAAAACTCTAAAAGCTTTAGCTTAAAAATCATTCCCAAATACTTCTAAAACAGGTTGTGCACAATTTAATGTTTCATAATCACTGCGTATGGTTGGTTGTACGCCTATTGTATCCAGTAGCTCAAAGACAATGTGTGCGGAGAAATCTGGGGCATTGTGACACTTTCTGGTTTTGATTTCTAGTTTTGTATCCCACCTAAGCTACATCACAACGAGTAACAGGGAGAAGTATTAAATTCACGGCTAGGACAAGTATCATTTAATGGTTACCTAATTACGATCTAGTCAAATGTAAGTTTAAGTAACTTTGTTGAAATAAATATGCTAGACTGTAAAACGACTTGTTCAAAAGATACAAAAGAACATTTCTACATGAGCAACACAGAGTTTCTTTGCAAGTAGACAATCCATGCATACCCCACAGCGTCCATAAACTTTGTACGCGGCACACACTGCAGCAGCAGCAGTACCGCTAGAGACGACCAAGTTGATTAATGTGTTTCTATCATCCCATTCGAGACATCTAACCGATTTCCCATAAACTCGCTCGCGTAATTTAAGTAGTTTTCTCGTCGTCCCGCCTGGCATGTAATGTTCTGTTGGTGTTAAACTACTTGCTTGGTAGGTATATATAAGCTCAATCATACAGATACCCATTTTAACACCTCTTGTAATATATAGGTACACCAAAATGTAACTCATATAGTTACATGTACAAGCACAAGTACTAAATATAAGTTCATATAGTTTCCTGCCCATAAACTGTTTACAAATATTTTTACAGTACAGTCATGAAATAACCAGATTCCGTTTTAATCATGATCTATTGAAATAAATGTTTGTTAGAAAAACGAACTGTTTCAGGCTTTTACCTTGTAATGCACAAAAACACAGCATCTATTTAACATGGAAAAGAAACAAACTAACTGGGGCTGACAAAGGTTTCAAGTTCTTTAAAGCGACCTACAACGTCACCTATACTCACATTATGGAAGTTGCAGTGATTCTATTCTTATATGTGCCTTCTGAGAAAAAGTTATAGCGTATAGTAATATACATTTAACATATTTCTTCCATATAGGTAGCTCGTATTACATGGCTATCGATAGCATAAATACATTTATATCGTATAAATGTTTCTAGAGCTTAATTTATTTTTAGACAACTGATAAATTGGTTTTGCTGTACTTTCATGATTTTGTACACTAATAAGTACACTGTACACTACACTAATAAGGGACGATGTAACAACAGACACATAAAATAGAATTCAACAATCGAAGATGCATGCGTGCCTGCAAATTAATATTTTGATAATTTGTATGGGTAGAACTATGCAATGCTAGTATGATTTTCACAAAGAGCAGCTAAAGACGTAAAATGATATAGTATACTTGGATCCTAGTTCCAAATATGTATTTTGCGTATACTAAATCATAATGGGTAACTGCGGACGTACCAAAACCAAGCCACTAAATGATAAAATAAACTTGCAATAATGTTATATAACATAATGGCATTAATGGGAATTTGGCGAAAACAATGTATGGCACGTAAAATTGTTCTTTCTAATTGTGACGATGAATTAACATGAATACTGTACCTAGTTTGTTGTATTTTCAATAAAGAAAGTTTACTAATTCGGACCGTGAATTGTTTTATGAAAATCTTGTGGTGGTCAGCATCATATACCAATACGGAACACACAAGTTCCACTTAAGGAAGTCATGAATACCATGAAAGGCATTGATAGTTTATGTAACTTAAAAATGGTATTATTAAGCATGAGTCAGTCGACCACCCAAATATATGCAGGATAATTATATCAACAGCGCTGATAAGGATTGTCGGAAATACTTTTTCTCTTGAACACAAAAATTCTCATGAAAGATTCCGCATATTAGTAAAAAACATTTTACTAAAATAACAGTGTCACTTTGCATTATTGGTTTCAGCTGCAAACTTGTTGGCGATTTAAGATAGCCCTTTTCTATTTAACTTGTTCCTGCACAAAAACTTAGAAACCCTTTTTGATTTTGGTCTTAAAGAATCAACTAGAGAGAAGTCTTTCATAAAGGTTTCAATTAAGAGGTTTGATAAAACACGAATTCTTCTCGCATAGATTCTTCATGGCTAATCTTCACTCTTCACCTTGAGCAAATTAAAATATCTTCAGTTAATCATAAACACTGTGACTTGGCAGAATGAAAGAAAAAAGAGACTGTCTGCTCTCTGTATAAGCATGAGAAACGTGATTACGCTTTTTTGCTTATGCTTCTAAGCTTCACGCGTTTATTGTTTGTATATATGTACCATCGTGCAATCCTGTCGTAACTTTTTACCTTGGTTAACCCATAAGATAGTCTGGGTGCATCCTTACAAAACCATAATAGTTGTATGTCGCATGTATATATGTATACAATAATGAAAATAATGATAACAAAAGAGCTCATTATAAAAGGAGCTCTTCCGTTTCACGCTGTTGTTTTTCAATCTGTCACGGTTTTGATTTGTTGGAAGGAATGGTAAAAAAACCTGCGTGAATCGTAAAGAATCAGTCGGTGAGGACTCACATGTAATGAGGAAACCGGAGAATACAGTATTCAGTTATTTTGTCGGTACCACTTTTTCTCATCTTCTAACATCCATCTCATTCAATTGTTAAAAAAAACTCTTGAGCAGCTGTGTAAAAGAAACGAACCCGTTTGCAAAAATGTATCGAACCTTAAACAGCACACTTACAAAGTTACCTACAAGCTGAAAGAATAAACTTGTCTTTGTGCTGCTTTTTCTATTCTGAAGATTGATTCTGTACGAAAATATTTGGTAAACAGTGCATCTATCGAAATATTTTGAATTTATTGTACTTTCCATTTATTATGTATATGAACTGTTTGAAAATTCGCGAGTCAGTGTTAACTTGGCTGTTAATGTTAATTTTAACACTTTTATCTTGCACAGTGACCACATTAACAGAATTGCATTGTGCATACCTAATTACATCGACACAACGTACCAGGTGCCATCCTACAAGCAAGACAGAAAACTTGCAACATGGTTTAATGCATTCAATAGGAAGTTGTACATAGTTGTTAGACATGTTCACAATATTTGAATATCAAACTTTATTGTAATGCTATCCACGACAAGGAGTTGGCTGAATGACAATAAGACATTTCCTGCAAGCGCTCTGCAGGTGGTCTTCGCAGTTAGACATTTCATCCGGCCACTACTGTCGAACCGCAGCACAAGAATTATCTTGGTTCAAGGCATTGTCGTAGAGAGATGACCATCATTGGCAGCGATAGTTTAGAGAGGCTTTTCAATTTTGACATGTGTCACTCGTTGCAAAATTTTACTTGTCCTGTTCACTATGAAGGGTATAAAATGAACAAAATACATAATTTGTACTTGCTCCTGCCACAAAGAGAAATCCGTACGCGAAAATTGTTCAGCTCATGTTGTGTTATATTTGCAACTATTCAACTAAACGTAAACTTCACATTACATAAGATTACGTGTGTAGTTGGAGATATGAATGCATGAAGTAGTATCTGTACCTGTTTACACCATTTTTCTCCTACAACGGGGAAGAAACCAATGAAAAACTGACAAGAACTGGATAGCTATGAAAAATGTACGGTTTCATATTCAATTCAGCTTTTGAGCGTCCTATTTCTACTTTCAACTCATGATGACTATTGTTGCGCATGCATGATACCCAATTTTGTAGTGTGTGAATAATACGATGTCATTTCAATTACAGAGTGCAGAAGGTACACGGAGAGGCATATTGTATTTTTTCCTGCCAAATAGTAACAAAGCAGAGATGAGTGACATTTGAAATAAATAACGCAGCAGCAGAAGCAGAACATAAAAATGTACTGTTTTCTTTTTCTCTTCACCCTGCATCTAGCACATTCTATTCTCTCTCGTGTATATTTTGACATTTGACTAATGTCTTCTTTTTCGGATAAACATTAAACAGACAACAAAACTTGGATGTCTGTGCTTTAGGATATAATAATGCAACATTATTATTTGTGAACTTTATAAATTGTGCTAACCAAACTAGATATGAATATAAGAAAAGTTCTTTGGCTACATGAAATTTTCTGCTTATGTGTGTTTGTGTGCATTCTTCCATCCACGATAGAATTTACAACGTAGCGTTTTACTACATTGCTATATAGGTACGACACCTCCGATGCCCGCCAGAACACTCTGGTGAGCATTGTATTGGTTCTGTTGTTTACTCATCAAATACAACGACAATTCAATTGGGCTTATTTCAGATTAATTAATCGGCAATTTTTATGTTTATTAAAATATAGAGTATTATATACGATAATATTATTTATATTCTACCCATGTATTTGCATTCACTTAATTCCAACTGTTGGTTCTGTACAACAAACCGCCATAGCCATTCTTTAATCTTTAATCACAGAAGACAAATCAAATTTGCTGTTGCGTGCTGTTAAGTGAAGTTGCATATAAGAAAATGTGTCCTGGTGGGAGGAACAATTAAGATTATAGATTACTTGTTATTTCTGCATACATGCATGCAATATAGCCAATGTCTAACGAATGCGGATAAGTAAATAATACACTCAATGAAGTTCATATGTAACTATTGATTTCTTTAAGATCTAGTAAATTTTTCAAAATTAGGCAAACAGAGTTGAACACTGCAAAATATGCATTGGTTTCCGAATAAAATAAACCGTTGTAAACGCCATAGACAAGATACACTGTAGCTTATTACACCTTCAGACCCCTGGAGGTCACCCTAGTCAACCAATCACTGTCAAACTTCACAAAACGCTATTGTGGTATATACAGTACCTGTATACCAAATTTCAGCGTATTTGGACGTGTTTTACACTTATACCCCTAGATTTCCCCCCGGGGGTTGACTACAAGTGCTAATTTTCACACTCCTTAAAGCTCTTTAAAAATGTTATCAATCAACGGAAACCCCGTTTTAATCAGAGTTAACGTCTTGAAGTGACAATCAAAATAGTGTATTTGACCTTTATTTGACCTCTGGAGGTCATCAGGTCAACCAAACTCTGTGAAACTTCACAAAACGCTACTGTTGTATATACAGTACCTGTATACCAAATTTCAGCTCGTTTGGACATGTTTTACACTTTTACCCCTAGATTTCCCCCCCGGGGGGTTGACCACAAGTGTCAATTTTCACCCTCCTCAAAGGTCTTCAACAATGTTATCAATCAACGGAAACCCCGTTTCAATCGGAGTTAACGTCTTGAAGTGGCAATCAAAACGGTGTATTTGACCTTTATTTGACGTTTGGAGGTCACCCAGGTCATCCAATCACTGTCAATCTTCACAAAACGCTATTGTGGTGTATACAGTACCAATATACCAAATTTCAGCTCGGTTGGCCATGCTTTACACTTTTACCCCTAGATCGTCCCCCCGGGGGTTGACCAAAATTGCCCATCTTTGAACTTATCCGAGATATGGACCAGTACTCTCGAAAACAGTTTTTTGAAATTCGATGTCGTTTACGAGTTATCGTAAACTGTATTGTATGTATCGTAATAGTATTTGAAACTGTAAATTCACTGTTTGGTGGTTTCGCAGCAACAGGAATTTACTTTTAATAATATAGATTTTTGTTTCATAAAGGGGAGACTAAGACCACACCCCTTCCACCTTTCCAGAGGTCTGATTGGTTGATTTTAAAATTTTAATATCTTGGGTGGAAGTGCCGCCCTCAAAATTTTAAAAACGGTAAAACGAAATTTTTTTCGCTCTATCTGATAGAGCTAAAATAAAAACGAGGGCACCACTTCCAGAGGCAGTGGGTAAAATTTAAATATCTTGGGTGGAAGTGCCGCCCTCAAAATTTTAAAAACGGTAAAAAATTCTATTTTTTTCGCTCTATCTGATAGAGCTAAAATAAAAACGAGGGCACCACTTCCAGAGGCAGTGGGGAAGCCCCCTGGGGGAAGGGTAGGTCATGGGTTTCCATGGTTGCCACCATTTTGAAGTGCGTAGTTTAATTGGTAGGTATGCCAATTTGTGCGCGTATTTGATGCTCCGGGCGTCTCCAGTAAACAATCTAAGAGCAAAAAATTCATATTTCTTCGTGGTGCAGAATGCTGCGTTCTGCTTCAGTGCGATATCCGCGATATCTTTGTTTTGGCAGTTAAGTCTTTTCTATTTAAAACTTTTTTTTCTGCTATTTATTGTAGTAGCCTGTGGTGTCATGCGGAACGAAAATACCTTGACATAATTCGTGTTGCGTACAATGACGCATTCCGTACGATATTCCAAGTGTCCAGAAGGAGGATCATTTTCAGAAGCTTTCTGTTTAGCTGAACTAAACGACTTTTACGCGTTAAGAAAGGTGGCTGCCTACTCTCTACTCTCTAGGATAGCAGACTCCTCCTCCAATATAATTATTAATTCAATTGTAAATTCTGATGTTTTCATAGAGTCCTCAATTTCCAAATCTTGGAAACACCTAGCATCTTGGAAACATCTTGGAATTTTGTACTGAAGATTGGCATGTACACCTTGGTTGTTAAAAATAATTTCAAATCAAATTACATATGCCCAATCTTATCAAGAATACCGAGTTTGGTGAGCACTCATCGATCAAAGGGGTTCAATTTATATGTTTAATGTAAAGGAGCATGGGTATATGAGTATGATGATTTTTAATTTGTCCATTTGCCTATTAAGCTAATGGTGCTTATGGCATTTACTCTTCACTGACACTTACAGTTGTTACATACGATGGCTGTCTGATATTAAAGAATGTGAAAGCATGTAAATGGTTTGTGGTCAACATGTGCACCTACACATAATTGATTTCATATTGCATTTAAGAAATTATTCAATTTGAAATAAAACATGATATTTAAGGTTTTTATTACTTTCACTGAATATAACTGCGATGTTCCATACAGAAAACGTCAAATGACAATGAATACATAATCCAGGGAGTATGGATCATTATAATCCTATCTTTCCTGTGACGAGCATGCTGATTTATGCAGTGAGCTGTTACAGGATCAACGACTGCGCAACTTAGTCAAAGAGACCTATAGTAAAGCAATATAAATTACACAATAATTATAGAGCTTGATTATGTTGCTACAGAAGCAGAAAAAAAACAGTAGTTAATTACGATAAAGTATAAAAAAAGCAGATTAACGTTTAGTTAACACAACGCATAACATGTTCATGTTTTACATTAACTCTAGTCCAAGACTCACCTTCCAATGCCTTGGCGAAAAGCCCAGGCCAGTATGGTTCAATTTCAACACCGGCAGCTTTTAGAATGGTTTGGATCTTCTCGCCCTGTAACAGTTAATAACATTTAGCATTTATGTTATTTTGGTTTCGTGGCCGCAATACTGTCAACTGTCGTCGTCGAAGAGGTTGATATAAAAGTGTCTTGAGCTTTAATAAATACATTGTGAGATATGGTAATCTAGTACTACTATCATATAGTAGTGGGGTCTTTGTAGTAGTATACACATTTTGAAAAATCTAAAAACCAAAAATAAATTGTATTTCACCCAAATTTTTATTTCAACCTGAAACCGCATTTCGGCCGATTTTTGAGTAATTTTGAACAACTTTTATTTTTTGGTGAAACTTTTTTATACTGATTGATGACTGGTTTAATTTGCTTCTGAACACCCTTTCTATATGCGCACCTGACCGTGAGATTTGAAGTCCGTGTTAACAATTTACTGGTTACCTTGTACTGTATCCATCAATAAATACAAAAATTAATATATGAAAATGTTGAGAAACGGTATCAATCATCTGTGATATGGATTTGACGGCGATAACTACCAATTTTTTGCTCTTGTACAAATTTAACTTTTCTATAATATAGTTACCACATAACAAAGTTGTGTTGGAAAAGGTTGCAGCCTCCCCTCTCGATTTATATCAAATCAACCTCTTTTCGTCGTCGTCCCGCGTACCTATCTCGAAATAAATCTCAACACTGCTAAACCTTACTTTACTTTTGACTTTCAACTATTATAATTATTATAACTACAATTTACCACCTATTTTTTACCTTTATTTTTCCTCAAATTTGAATCTATAGAAACAAGCTGAACTTACCGTAATCGCTACTTCGTCGTCAGCTAGGATGAGAGAGGCGTAGACGCAAGCAAGCTCAGCGGTTGACACGGCCATTTTTCTTCAAATTAAAGCTTATCAAAAACTTTGAAAAGTGTAGATAAAAAGAATGTAGAAGTTACGAACGTTTCTTGTACTTTTATAAAAAAAAAGAATGTGCAAGTTGCCGTTAAGCCTTAGCTCCAAAAGGAGAACAAGCACTTTCAAAGTTTTAAAAAATAAGGATTAAATCTTGAACAGTTTTGTCAGTAGTAATCACTGGGCAAAAAAATCGCCAAATTAACAACACCGTATCCACTTCAAGACCAACTAGAATTGAATGAAAGATAATACATGCACGGTGAGTTTTGGTACGGGAATATTTGCTATACAATATAATACAAGACTACTGAGTATTACAATAACACGGGACGACGACGGCGTGCTTATTTTACCTCTTTCAGTCAAACACGCTGCCTGCTTCCACATTTTACCCATAGAATGCGCTTAAATCTGCAAGAAATAGCTGTGTCTATACAACTTACTTTTATGCACAGTCAAGTCCACCAACACACACAACACAACAGACAGCGCCAGCCAACCACACTCTCGGTATGAAAACCCAAACCGACTTTGTTCCATCAAGCGTTAAATTTTTATGCATACGTTTTTTCGTTTTTGAATCCGAAGGAATTCATTCGTTTCCAACCAACGTTTCCGTAAAAAATTGAACAAAGACGGTGTAGGTTGTCATACCGAGTTTCGAAGAGGGGGATGGCGCCAAATCTTGATTTGTTCAACAAGTCCATTTGCCAGTACGTACGAATCAGAACGACCTGCTATTCTAAAAATGAAACCGCACAAGCATTGACCACAGAGCGACTTATAACAAGAAGCCGCTAGCAGTAAATATTATTAACCCTCCTCCGGCCGAACCGGCCACACCTGTGGCCATTTTCGCATAACAACAAAAATAGTTTGTTTATTTTATTTTTTTAAACTAATCAGCAATCTCTATATATAAAGTTTGTCGCACGGTTTTGCTCTAGTCACTGAAATCTTCTCG